>JAJTUV010003865.1:0-67158 GCA_021653895.1 Mastomys natalensis | reverse complement strand
TGCCAAGGGATCCCACCCAAAGACCTTCTAGATCTCTGTGGTCTAGCTGGAATGACATACCTTTAATCCCTCTGGCTGTAATGCAGACACAGTTCCTACACACCTTCCATCTCACACAAAGGGTGGTAAAGTTATTTTGTAGAAGGAAGTAGCCATGTTTGAAAGTGAAGTTGAATTGAGGGGCAGACAAAGTAACAAATCAGAGGAAGATTTGAAAGAATGAGTGAGAGAAAGAATATTCCCAACTCTCAGGAAACAAAAAGAGGCTGCTTAAGAGAGACAGGGTATGGGAGACAGTTTTACACAGACAGCTTGGAGGTGGAGCGTTAACAACCCAGAGAGTGAGAAGTCAGATGATTAGAACAGATTACCAGAGGTAGTTTGAAGTCAAGAAGACGAATTCAGCCAGAATTCAAAGAAGCAAGCTTCGATCATTAAGACTGGAGAAAAATTTAGGCCAGAATAACTGAGTTGACCCAGACATTTACAATAGAAAGAACAGGAAACAGCTATATACACATAAACAAACACATACAAGTACACGTACACATACAGCTACTTGTACAAATACACATACAGGTACACGTACATGTACACATACACGTACAGGTACACGTGCAAGTACACATACACATGTACATATATACATCTGTGCGTGAATGCCTAACCCCACAGCACTCACAGACCTTGTCTTTATTTAAACTCACTGGGCCTGTGCATTTTAGCTTTATTATTATTTACATAACAGCTAATCCCTGTTGATACTTGAATGGATACATTTCCTAAATGTGTACCTCATGAGTGACTGGACACTGTGATCTTAAATAAGATCAGATAGAGTAGAAGATGACACACAAACCTTACTGGCTGCTATGTGTCTAACACTCCCAAAATGCCTTGGTTTACACCATTGACATTGGGGTGCTTGACTCAGCAGACCTGTTTGCAAAACTTATGTTCTAGTGCTCATGGTCCTAAAGAACTCCTAACTGTTATTGATAGAGCAGTGGTTACTACCCAAAATCTATCTAGAGGAAATGATGACTCTCCTATCAAATGTATATCACTTCTATGAAGGGAAGGACACATCTGACTTCAGCCACTGCCACACTGTTTGGAGAGAACTTTAATGTGAATGGGGAACCAGTAAAGACTTTTGTGCTAGAAACTCTATTTGCAGTTGGTAGTTTTGATTTTCCTTTGTTAACCACAATAAGACAGTAATCAGTTTAAGAGAGCCAAAAATTTATTTTATTCTTGCTTTTAAATTATTCCCAAGATTTTTCCCATTGCCCAGGAAAATCCGATTTCAATGTCACTTGTCTACTGTGGCATTTTACAAATTAAGACAGAAGTCATTCTAATTTGGTTTCAAAGTAATGAAATTCTTCAAACCAGGAAATACAACAATGCATGCACTACAAATGACTTACTATAGTTAAAACTAATGGGTCTGGTAGTAAGAGTATTAGCAACCTGAAATACCATGAATCCTAAAGTCACCCAAACAGAATAAAAGTAAAACGGTTAATGCTCTCCTCCCAGCAGCTCTATAGAGAGGGCACAATACTGATTAGTGACTCTGTCTGACCTGACGTTAGAAGGGAATTGCCAGTGAACTTCAATGGGCCCAGGTCAGACCATCTGAAGCACCCGATGATAGATCCAGGACTGGACCCTGTCTATCTCATCTTGCAAAGCCTCTGCATACCTTTCAGGGTAGGCTCTGGGATGAGTCTTAGCAATGCTGGCAAAAAACTCCAAGACTTTCATTTTGGTGGTTTCTGCAAAGGCCCTAGGGCCCCACAGGAACCCATGGGTAGGAGGATCACTATTGGGCACCTGCCTGTATTCCAGGTACCCTTCCTGTACAAACTCCTCAGAGATGAGCTTCCTAGGGTCTTTATGTATGTAAGGATCACTCCCACCACACAACCCTAAGTTATTCAGCATTTCCCAGATAATCTCCTCACTGACATAGTTTCCCTG
The DNA here is from genome assembly GCA_021653895.1 of Mastomys natalensis. NCBI lineage: Eukaryota > Metazoa > Chordata > Mammalia > Rodentia > Muridae > Mastomys > Mastomys natalensis. Next base: position 65,169 of record JAJTUV010003865.1, on the reverse strand, counting down.
CATGAAAATGACACCCAGTACAACTATGAGGAGGCCTGTCTTGGGCATACCCTGGACATCAGTCAGCATCCCATCATAGGTGATCCCCAGGGCAGTGACAAGGTTATAGGAGTTCACAGAGGGGTCCACTTCTACCATATCAATGCCAAAGGCCAGCTTCAAGCACTCAGAGGCCGCACTAAAGATCAGAGGGTAGTACTCATCATACTCTCTACCAACACACTCCAGCATTTCTGCTTTGGTAGTGAATGCCTTCATTCGATATTTGGAAAGCAGAAATTCCACCAGGTCATACACTTTTATGTGCTGTGCGCTGTGCAACAAATAGAGTGGATCTTCCAGCTCTTCTGAAGGTTTGATGGAAGCTTCCTCAGATGGGCCTTCAGGAATGGAGGCCAGTGCCACACAGGGAGAGGAGGCTCTCTGAGGACTCTGGGGAGGACTTGGTATTCCACTACCAAACACCTTATTTGAGGTGGTGGTGGTTTCCTCCTCCTCTCCTTCAGCCATGGTAGCCTGGGCACTGTCTAACTCCTGTTGGGCCTGACCACTGGCTTGGACGTTGCAGCATGGGGTGCTATGGGGTTCAGCCATTATGACTATCCTTGGTAACAACAGGCAGGATACTTTCCCAATCAAAGCAGGGAGGATACACAGGCCTGATGGAGAAAGGGGAGGGTGAGTAGATTTTTATGGCAGACCATGTCACACTGCCTTCAAAACGCCTTCAAAACGCCTTCATGTTTTTTGAGATCTCCTGAGTAGAGTACTCAAGTGTGACCAGGACTCTAAGCAATCCTAAGATCCTGAAAGCCTGAAACAGGAAGTGAGTGACCCAGCTGTTTGGAGGGCAGCCAGGTCACACAGGAGATAACCTCACGGATACCATCAGGATATTTGACCCCAGGGAATGTAGAGGGTCTATATTCCCAGTAGTTGGAACAATTGATATATACTTGCAGGATGGGCATCCCTAGAAGTTCTCAGGATACATAGTTTTGCTCTTCTACAGGAACTGAGGACACTATCTCAGAGGACGATTTGCTTATCTTCCACCTTGGAATCACTATAATAGATGTTGACAGCCTCACATACCTGCTACCTTCTAGTCAGTAACTGAGTTCCCAGTCTTAAAAAGAAGGGAGAAAGGAACTGTGGGTGTAACCCTACTTGAGGAAAATGGTTTCTTCTATGACCATTCTGGGCCCTCAGGTTTCTCTATCAAGGGCTGGACACTGCCCTTCTGCTGGCCTATAATTAACACTTAAATTTTCACCTCTCTGGAAATCAAAACAGTGATTAATAGAGCTTCATATCTGCCTATACCTGTTCAGACTAAAGTAAAAGAGATGAGACAATTTAATGGTTTTCATGTGTCCTGAGATGTCAGATCTGCCCGACAATCTCCTTGATCAATGAACAGGACTCTACTGCTTCTCCTGATGATCTGAGGCAGGGTTCTTTGAACCATGAGCCCGTTGCTGAGATACAGTGGGAAGAGGAAGTGAGGTGAGGTAAATCATCTATGGTCCCTGATCTTCCTCAGACCTTACAGGAGGGCAGGGAGGGGACATTTCCCATCTTGATTTAATACAGGACATCTGGAGTCCTCACCTTCAGTCCTGACACTCCTGAGATCTTCCCTCTGATGACTCCACTCAAATGCCTCTTCACCAGGTTTTCAGCTCCCTGAGTCCAGTGACCTGAAAACAAGATAGGGTGTATAGCAAGACATGTCCACCCAGTACTGCATGTGTCAGGTATGTGACAAGTGTTTGTGGGGCCTGTGACAAGGTTTGCTTTCGCTCATACAATCTAGGGTAATTCCTGGACTTACAAGATCGCAGAACCCTTGGTCTGAACTATGGATACACACTCTGGTCAATTCGCACTATTCATGACATCTCAGAAATGCCATATCCCTTTTTGTATCTGAGTGGGTTATCCTGCATTTTCCAGATGACTTGAGCTCATCTGGGCTATATTGGGATTTCCTAAGCCCACATGAGGTTTATTCTAATGACATCATCCTGACACCTTCCTTTATGTGCAGATGACACATGACCTCATCTCTCCAAAGACTCCCAACTTCCTGACCAAGTTACAAGTAAGAATGACATTTAATGCCTCTGAATGATTCCCTCAGAATGTTATCAGGCATTAGAGTGCCTATATTCTGTACTGTGGACACAAAGAGTCCCCAGAAGTCCATGACTGAGATATGGGTAATCCTGGGCCTTCTCTTTCTTCCCCATAGCTCGTTCCTTCTGCCAACATGACATCACCCCTGGGCTCAAAGTCTTCACCTCCTAGAGAAATCTCAGAACAAATCATGAAGCAAACAGAGATGCAGTCCCATTGCCCACGAACCCAGAAATATCCAGAAAACTTCAAGGGACGTGGCCATGTATTCTGGCATCCCTTGTTGTGGATGGGTTAGTACATTTTCTCATGTTTAGTTCTCACCATCATAACTGAAACTCACCTAGACTGCATACAAACGATGGATACCCTCTCTGATAACCTTTCTGTGGATCCCTCTGCTGCTCTGATAATATCCTTCTGGAGATAGGCTCGCCTTCCTTGGAGAGGAGAGAGAAGTGACAATGAAGCATATCTGTATAACAGTGGGTTAACAGATCCCAAGGTTTATGAGAAAAAGTGAGAGAAATGTGTCAATGCTCGATGATGTAGTTTGCTGTCCCAACTGAAGCCCAGATTTTACCTTGACTAGTGATGTATCCTACTCCTCTCTACCATAAACCTCAGAAAAATGTTCTGACCTTATATCTACTGAGGTTAAAGTAGACCACTCCATGGATGACTCCACAGGTTCTTACCATATCAGTTCATTGTGCCTGGGCCCTCTCTATTTCAACTGATCCAAACAAAAGTATGTAACTCTGAGTGACATTGGAGGATAGAACCTTACTCCTATGAATGCATCCCACCCAGTTAGGTGAGAATATTGGTTCAAGCTACAGAAATCTTTAGAATAGGACACACCACAACAGTCAACTCACGTTATCTGTGGACGCCCTATAGAGAAAGGATGCTCTGTATGCAATACTGACTTCCACTAACTGTGATAGTAAGGCAGTCTACAAGCTCAAGAAAGAAAATGTTCTGTGTCCTGCAAGTCCTTACATGTACATGAAACGGTAGAGCATGTGTACTGGACCAAAAGTAATGCTTCTGTTTTCTTTCAGGTGAGCAAGTAGGTCCAACTGGATTTACACAGGCTGTCTGAATGGTATAGGGCATCTGAAGTTCACCAGCTGCTCACACTTGAGTCAGGAAGCGACCAAGTCCTTCCTACTCCAGGAAGTTCTAAAAATGCCATCTATACTAGAACCAAGGACTGGGAAGCAGACTGGGCAAGAATCTGATTCCTACAAGGGCACACTCTTTGTGTCTACTAGACACCAGAGATGAAGCTGATTTATCTGGAGACCTTCTGTTATGAAAGGGGCTTTGCTATCCACTCACCTGGACTCTAAAAGCTTGTATCACCCATCCCAGAAACTGAAAACGCTGATATTACACCTCCCAGAGAACCTAGATGTGTAAATTGCAGTACAGAGAGGGACTCATTCCCTTAAGTGAGAACTGGAGCATCCTCTAACTTCCAGGAATGACACAAAAGATTTGGAGTCCTGCAAATAACCTCCTGCAGATTCGGAGAAGCTCAATCCTACCAACCCACCAGGTTTTGCTGCAAGACTCTCAAAGGAATACAATGTTGCTTGATTACCTGGCCCTTTCTAACTTGGACGAGGTTTCTGAAACCAGCTCACAGAAAACATCTGAACTGACAACACCCTCCTCTCTGCAATCTTCTTAAAGGGCTCCTAGACAATGATTCACAGGGAAGGGAAGGGAAAGCAAGGGAAGAGGCTCATTCCTCCAAATGGACTCACTCAACTACCATTTGGTTACCCTCTTGATTAGTATTTTTAAAGCTTCCTAATGCTGACACCCCTTAAAACCCTTTCCCATGAGGTGGAGACCTCCAGCCATAAAATTATTTTGGTTGCTAGTCCATAATTGTACTTTTCCAACTGTTAGGAATCATAATGCCTGTTATCTGATATGTAAACCCAAATGGGTTATGACCCAAAAGTTGACATCCACACTTCTAGACTGCCAGGAAGTTTAGCAACCAACCCACAGGCAGTTGACACAGCCTGACTGTGATGCTACCACATGGGCTGATGTAACCTTTAAAAATTGTTCCTCTGTGTCTTTCACAGTGAGCATAGGCTGATTCCTGCATCTGGGGCCATGATTACTGCCCAGTGATAATGTTATGTGGCCCTTTCTCTGGACTACAGCTTCTATGGTCCACTCTCAGTTCTATCTTCCTCCCTGAACATGATGTAAGCCTCTTTCTGGGAACTTCTTAAAAACACCCCTGTTTATGGTGCACAAAGTTGGACCCAGGAAGAAGCTCATGCCAAAAAGCCTGGTATAAACCATGCAATGCTAACTGAAGCATGAAATCTGCATTCCTATTGCTCTTTATACCCTGATGGAGACCTATTGCCTACTGTAAGCTCTCATCTACACTCAAAAAACATGGTGTGCCTGTCTTTCTACAAGGAATATTACAAGATGCTGCTGTGTCCTGGAACGCCCTATATGCACATCTGGAATCTTGGATATAGGCTCAGTCCCCACAAAACTGCCCCTACTTGGTTCAAGTCCCTGAAAATGATACAAGGTAGCTAAGTTGTCTGGGAATAACCATCTAGAAACCAGCTTCCAAAACCCACTGTCTTCTCCCATTTTTATTTTGAAAAGATTGCTGATCCCTGATTTCTGAAATGGTGCCTAGGGTCAGTGTCATCCTAGAGTGAGGGGTATGAGGCTTATTTCATAAATGGCCCTGTTTGATGTAGTTCACATCTGCCATGCTAGAGGATATGGGGTCACTGATTCCCAAGCAGAGCTTTCAGAATACATTCCTGGGAACTCGTTTCACCCAGGATAGTATTCCACCTCCTTCTCTCACAAAAGACCTTAAAGTAGTAACTGTCCTTTGTCTTCTGGTATCATGGAGCAAGGGTCTCGAGCCCACTGGTGAGCGCTACTTGGAGCTCTGCTAAAAATAGGGAATGTCTCTATCCTAAAGACAGAATCCTCGGCAGGAAGAGACATTTGCTCAGGTGAAATATGTGTGTGAAAAGTTTGGTACTTGGCCCGAAATTCTTACCTCAACTGGCACTGTGAGGCCACCTCCCTTCCAGAAGCCTCACAAAATGACACCAAGTCCAAAAAGTCGACCGATATGAAAGGCTGGCCAGTCTCTCTATCTCAAAAGTCAACAGAGAAATTTTCATAAAATTAAAGGACCTCACAAAACATTCCCAAATTCCCCCATGTCACCAGATATAGATGGTGATATAGATATAGATTTAGCGTGTCTCATTACCTAAAGTCAGCACTGAGGCAGTCACTGAACCTCACAAAATGGCCATCAGGCTCCCAAGTCCTCCTATATACAAACTGTGACCGAGGCTCCATACACTAAGTAGGCTCCTGTTGGCCTCACGATCCCAAAAGGACAGGAATCTAGGTTAATTCTTTGATCCTACGAATCCTGCATCCAGCTTAAACAACCCCCTCCACAAGTTCACTCCACACTAAAACTGTCACCTGATCCTGCCTTTCTGGGAACCTCGAAAATGATGCATAAAGACAGAGTCCGGGATTAAATGGGGTATGGGAGCGTTCCCACGAAGGTGCCCCTACTTGGTGAGGTTATATCATTAATACTATATTATCTGGGTCACTCTGACCCAACCCGTGCTTCCACAGTGCACTCTTAGTTACCAGTTTGATACAGCCAACTATTCCGTAGCTTTTGTTGACGCAGTGGTTAAAAACGGCAACTTTAGACAGTCTCTAGAATGGAGGAATGAGAAGAGAGTTCCCCCAAAGTCACCCGACTGGGAGCTAAGCAGGCTAAAGGATGAAGCTGTGTTGTTTGGGCACCTTCACTCCTGACAGGTTTAGGAGCCAGCCCGAAATTCTTACCTCTACTGGCTCGGCGAGGCGACCTCCCTTCCAGAAGTCTCACAAAATGGCGCTGAGTCCACAGAGTCACCGGAAATGAAAGGCTGGCGAGGTGCTGTATATCACCCGTCAGCACACAGCTTCCTTTCAATTCAGGAACCTCACAAAACGTTCCGGAAGCCCCATGTCACCAGATATATGACTGCGGAGGGACTCACATGCCCAAGTCCTCTCTCAGGCATCCCTTAAACTCGGGAACCACGAAAACCAGTGCCCAGTCTCCTCTGCCCACCAATATGTACACTGGAAGCCAAGCTCTATCCAGTAATGGGGCTCCTCTATGATTCGGGATCCCAAAACCAAACGGAAGTCTCTTAGCTGTCTGAGCCCGTGGATCCTGGATCCAGCATAAGTAAATAGTCTGCAACTTTCAGTCAGAATGAAATTGTCACGTGATCTTGCATTTCAGGGAACCTCAGAAATGGTGCCTAAGGACAGAGTCCCGGATTAAATGGGGGTAAGGGCTCATTCCCACGAGGGTGCAACTACTTGGTGAGGTTATGTCATTAATACCATCTTATCTGGGCCACTCTGACCCAACCTGTGCTTCCACAGTCCACTCTAGCTACTCATTTGATACTGCCAACTATTGTGTAGCTTTTTCTCAAGAAAGAATTGAAAAAATAGCAACATTAGTTACTCTCCAGATTTGAGAAGGAAGGAACTTTTTCCCACAAAGTTATCAGACTCCAACTTGGCAGGCCAAAGGGATGAAGATGTATTTTTCAGGGGAACATCAATCCTAAAAGGTTCCGAGGTGATCCCGAAATTCTTACCTCAACAGGCAGAACAAGGCGACCTCCATCCCAGGCTTCTAACAAATTCTGCTGAATCCACAAACTTGCCAGATCCTAAAGATCACACATCATCACAGAGGTTTCTTTAATCTCAGAAAGCACACAAAATGTCCCTGAGGCCCCCATGTCATGAGGCATAAATGTCTAGGTAGGGGCTCATTTGCCCAGGTTAGCACTGAGGCTTCCAGTAATCTCAAAGTACCTCAGTAAACAGAATTCAGTCTCCTCTGTCCTCCTATATGGAAAATGCAGCCCAGGCCATTCTACTAGGTGGACACCTATTTGTTTCAGGAACACTAAAGGATACATATCTAGCTTAATTGTCTGAGTCTGCTGATCCTGGATTCCCTTCTGACAACCCACTCCCCATCTCCTATCCAGACTAAAATGGTCACATGATACTGCACTTCTGGGCACCTCTGACATGGTGCCTAACGACAGAGTCCTCTGAGAAGGAGCGGTGGTGACTCCTTGCCACAACACCTCTCCCTTTTTGGTGCAGGTCACATTATTAACATTTTATCATGTGAGGTGCACTCAAAAGGCAGCCCTTCCATAGTCCACTCTTAGGTATTCTTTTCACCCGGCCATCTATTCTAGAGCTTTCCCTCAAGAAATGTTTAAAAATGGAAGCTCTGAATACATCATCTCTAGAAAGGAGAGGCAAGCAACTCATTCCTCTACAATTGAACTATTTGGTTCTCCACAGAGCCTAGGGATGAATCTGCATTCTTTAGGAACTGTTTATCATGGAAAGACTATTAACCAGTCAACCCCAATCTCTTAACTGGAGTCAAAAGTCACTGTGTGGCAGGCTCTTGTTTAGAAACTGCAGAGAATTGTTCTCAGTGAACTAAGTCTCTGGTTGAGAAAGAATGTGGAGGAGCTCCTTTCTGTAATTCATCACTGAGGCAGCCTATAGACTCCAGAACCATGTCCCCAAGTGCCTAGATGCAATTGCCAAAGCTTGGGTACAATCTCATTCCCACTAGTCTACCTCTGTTTGGTGCAGGACCATCCAAAGGATGCTAAATAACTTGATGGTCTGGGCCTGCTCATCTGGAATCTGGCTTCTACTATATACTATCTTCAATGTACTCTGTCTGGAATCTATTCCCAAGTTCCATCTTAACTGTCAATGTCACTTGTTCCCTCTTTGCCAGCAACTCTTAACAGCACCTATGGTCAGAATCTCTGGAGTGGAAGTGTTATGTGCTCATTCCCAAGTAAGAGTCTGTCTTCAGTGTAAACCACAGCCCTATCCGTTTTCTGTTATTTTCTGGACCTTTCTGCAGACCAGAGCACCACATTCTGCTTCAGGTCCTGCTTCACCCTGCAACTGTCAAAGCCACTTTCCCGATTTGAATGTATAAAAGAAGCAGGGAGGGTGTCTGTATTGCTCCCCAGGATTGGAGGGGCAAAGACTCACAAGCCCTTTCCTACTCCCTGAGCCTTAGGGTCCATTGCTTTCACAGGTTTATCTGTACTGTTTGGGGCCCTCTGTGTTACCCTCAGATATGAATCTTTAGGTCTCATATCTGTGTGGTCTCTGAAATCCTAGAAATTTCTCCATGAATATTGTCTAAGGAAAGGTCACGGGTAGAGCAAACCACATCAGGTTTGATAATAAAGTGCATCGGGGTGCCACGTATCCTTTAGGTTCCTTCCCTCTGGATCTGAGCTCCTTTGAGTACGAAAATAGGCCCTGGGAATATTGCAAAACACTTAAAGGCTTCACCATTTTTTTTTTTTTGGATATTTTATTTACATTTCAGATGTGATCCCTTTCCCTATCCTCCCACCCAGGAACCCCCTCTCACACCCCTCCTCTTTTTTTTATTAGTTACCTTTTTTTAATGGTAATCAAAAGGCTTTATAATTTTGGTAATGCCAATATTTAAGATGCCCATACAATCAGAAGTGTAACCCAATGCCCAAGCTGATATATCAATATCTTTGACTGTGGGAGACTCACAAACATGTGACTCCATGTTCCCCTCTCCCCTTTTTCCCCTCTCTTCTCTCTCTCTCTCTCTCTCTCTCTCTCTTCTTCTTTATCTCTCTCTCTCCTCTCTCCCATCTCCTAGGTCCTCCTCTTCCTCTCCTTACTACCCTACCTTAGCTCCTCGAACATATCACCCTTCCTATTAAGATAAAACTTTTCCTCCAAAATACAATTAGAGCATAAACTATACCTTTTGTATCCGTAAGGTACAAGATAGACCTAATCCACTCCATCATTTTGTTGACTAACCAGAACCTCTGTCATCTCTCCTAACTAAAAGACTTAGTTCTGAACCTGGCTTTTTTTTGGCTTTTAGAATGAATGTCAGCTGAAAACCATCCTCCAAGGCTTTTCTCTCAAAATAAATAGTGGGATTAGCTATGGACTATACGTCTTCAACCCCTTCAGAAACCAGAATGACTGAATTCACTGAAAATTATGGAAGCACAAGCATAGCTTCTAAAACTTAGCCAATTTGTAAGAGACTGCTAAACCCACCTGGACAGTACCTATACTACAGAACGTTGAAGCATCCGATCTTCGGACTTCTGGCCCAAATCATTGACAGAGCTAGTGATGCAGAATTATTAAGGGCTGATTACTCTGTCTTGGCACATATAATCAGTCGTCTATTCTGCAAGTGTGTTCTTTTTGGACAGTAATTTGTCTGTAGATGAAAAGAGGCAATTCTTGCCTAGTGGCTGTCTCACCACAACTGGAGTAACTCCAAAGATGCTCAATTTCTTCTTAGAATCCAAGATGGAAGCGTAGGAGCAACGGGGCTCAAAACAACATGAATCTTAATAAAAAAAAGTTTTAAGTAAAATTTGTGGACTTTTGATTTTGAAAACCCAAAATCCCATGTAAGGAAATCTGGTGTTGTCTTTTAAAAACCCCTCTAGCTATTTCAAAAAAATAAGAAAGTACTCTAAAATAAATCACAGCCATAATTTCTATAGGGGGCCCTTTAAAACCCCGGGCAAACCCCCCTCTCAACAGTTTAAAAAAAAGTTAAAGAAGGCTGGGTTCGCCTTTTTTTCCTAAATGTTTTATAAGGACAATACCTATAAAAGGAAAATATTATTTCACTTCTATATCAATAAGAAATCATACCAAGAAACCTTTTTTTTGAAATTAAATAAATTTTGTACCTTTAAGAAATTGTAGCTTCAGCTTAAAACATTATACAATTTCTCCCAAAGGTTAGGCTAAGCAATAAACCCCAGCTATTCCCCCTTTTTTCCAACCCAAAAAAAAATACTTTTCCCTGAAAGACAGCCCAATATTAACCACCTCAACCCCCAAAACCCCCGGGAATAGGGGTGCGAGCTTCATCAACTTCTTCAAGCTGTTTTAGGGAAATTTTAAGATTGAAAGGGGCGGGGGGGGGAAGGAAATAAATTGATAAGCCTCTGATATCTGGGCTTCACTGCATTCAGCTGAGATTAGGACATCAGAGGTTCGAACAGGTTTGCTCAGTTTGGGTTATGATAGGTAAGAAAGGTGAGTATTCTGCAATATACAATTCTGAAAAAAAATTTTAGTATCAAGATTTTTTTGTTTAAATTTTTGGGGAACTAGTCTTCGGCGGCCTGTCTCTATCATATCAATCCATATAATTCTGGGAATTTTTTATGGGGGTTGCTCCACCATCCTCCCCATTCCCCCCCCGGGGGCCCAAAAAATTCCCCCCAAACTAGGGAACCAAATATTGGTACCCCGGCCCCACTTCCACTGATCCCTGACAAGGCCACCCCAACTACCATACAGGTGGAACATGAGTCCCCCCCTTTGTTTTTTTGGGGCTGGGGTTTTAGAAGGGTTCCCCGCTTGTTTCTTAGGCCCCTTTGTTGAAAAGTTTTTTTTCCAGCCTTTTACTCAAGGTATGTCGTCTTTTTCACTGATGGGTTTCCTGTAGCGCAAAATGCTGGGCCCTTTTTTGTACCCCGTCCCCTAGCCTAGGTTTTATTGGGGAACGAGTCCATTTTGTTAAAAGGAAAAGGAAGAGTGATTTTTTCTTCCTGTTTTTTTGTTATTAAACAATTATCATTGTGTGGCTATCTTTTTTGGATTTTTTGGGAAAAGGATTACTTTCTGCTCTGTCTAGGGTAAATTTTCCCCCCTTTGTATTGGGCTTCCCGCTAAATCCTTTGTAATCCCGGGGGTTTTGGGGGAAAAATTGGAAATTTTTTATTTTGTCATGGAATATATTGGTCTCTGCATCATGGTAATTGAGAGTTTTGATGATTAGTAGCTTGGGGGGGCATTTGGTTCTCTTGGGGCGTATGACATTGCCCAGGCTTCTCCCTCTCCTCTCTCTCTCCCTCCTCTCTCTCTCTCTCTCTCTCTCTCTCTTTATCATCTCTCTCTCCTCTCTCTCCCATCTCCTAGGTCCTCCTCTTCCTCTCCTTACTACCTACTTAGCTCCTCGAACATATCACCCTTCCTATTAAGATAAAACTTTTCTCTCAAAATACAATTAGAGCATAACTAACCTATTTGTATCAGTAAGGTACAAGATAGACCTAATACCCAGTCCATCATTTTGTTGACTAACCAGAACCTCTGTCATCTCTCCTAACTAAAAGACTTAGTTCTGAACCTGGCTTTTTTCTTGGCTTAGAATGAATGTCAGCTGAAAACCATCCTCTCAAGGCTTTTCTCTCAAAATAAAATAGCTGGGATTAGCTATGAGACTATACGTCTTCAACCCCTTCAGAAATCCAGAATGACTGAATTCACTGAAATTATGGGAAGCACAAAGCATAGCTTCTAAAACTTAGCCAATTTGTAGAGACTGCTGAACACCTGGACAGTACCTATACTACAGAACGTTGAAGCATCCGATCTTTCGGACTTCTGGCCCAAGATCATCTGACAGAGCTAGTGATGCAGAATTATTAAGGGCTGATTACTCTGTCTTGGCACATATAATCAGTCGACTATTCTGCAAGTGTGTTCTTTTCTGGACAGTAATTTGTCTGTAGATGAAAAGAGGCAATTCTTGCCTAGTGGCTGTCTCCCCAAACAACTGGAGTAACTCCAAAGATGCTCAATTTCTTCTTAGAATCCAAGATAGGAAGCTGTGAGGAGCAGACAGGTCTCTAATCAACATGAATCTTAATAAAGAAATGTTTGTAATGTCAATTCTGTGGACTTCTGACGTTTTGAAAACCAACTCTCCATGTAAGGCAATCTGGACTGTTGTCTGTTAACTCCTCTCAGCTATTTCTAAATAAAATATAGAAAGTACTCTAACAATAAACTCACAGCCATGAATTTGCTATAGGCCCTTAACTCAGAGGCTAACCATCTCAAATCAGTTAAAAATAGTTAAAGAAGGACTGGGTCTCAGCCTTGTATTCCTAAATGTGTTATATAGGCACAATACCTATGAAGGTAACTATATTATTCTCACTTCTATATCAATAAGAAACTCATACCAATGAAAACCTTATATTTGAAATTAAAGTAAATTTTGTACCATTTAAGAAATTGTAGCTTCAGCTTAATAACAGTTATACAGATTTCTTCCAATAGGTTATGGCTATGCAATAAATCCTAGCTATTCCTCCCTGTTCCAACAAAACAACTACTACTTTTCCCTAGAAAGACAGCCCAATATTAACCACCTCAGTCCCCAAACCCAGGGAATAGGGGTGCTGAGTCTTCATCAACTTCTTCAAGCTGATTGAGGGCATTGAGAGATTAGAAGAGGGGCGGGGAGGGGATGGAAGAGTAAATTGATAAGCCTCTGATATCTGTGTCTTCACTGCATTCAGCTGAGATTCCAGGACATCAGAGGTTCGAGCAGGTCTGCTCAGCTTGCTTGATGAGTAGGTACAGCAAGGCTGAGTATTCTGCAATATACAATTCTGAAAACAAATTTTAGTATCAAGATATTTTTTGTTTGAATTCTGGAATCTAGTCTTCTGGCGGCCTGTCTCTATCATATCTAATCCATATAATTCTGGGAATTTCTATGAGGGTGTGCTCCCACCATCCTCCCATTCCCGCCTCCCTGCTCTCAAATTCCCCAACACTAGGGAATCCAAACTATTGGGTACCAAGGCCCTCCACTTCCACTGATGCCTGACAAGGCCACCCTCAACTACCTATACAGGTGGAGACATGAGTCCCTCCCTTTGTGTTCTCGGACTGGAGGTTTTAGAATGGTTACCCCCCAGCTTGTTTCTTAGGACCATTTGCTTGAAAAGTTGTTTTCCAGCCTTTTACTCTAAGGTAGTGTCTGTCTTTGTCACTGATGTGGTTTCCTGTATGCAGCAAAATGCTGGGTCCTGTTTATGTATCCAGTCCACTAGCCTATGTCTTCTTATTGGGGAACTGAGTCCATTGATGTTAAGAGGTACGAAGGAAGAGTGATTGTTGCTTCCTGTTATTTTTGTTATTAGACATGGAATTATCATTGTGTGGCTATCTTCTTTTGAATTTGTTGGAAAAGGATTACTTTCTTGCTCTGTCTAGGGTATAATTTCCCTCCTTGTATTGGAGCTTTCCCGCTAATATCCTTTGTAATGCCGGGTTTGTGGAAAGATATTGTGTAAATTTGATTTTGTCATGGAATATATTGGTCTCTGCATCTATGGTAATTGAGAGTTTTGATGAGTATAGTAGCTTGGTCTGGCATTTGTGTTCTCTTAGGGTCTGTATGACATCTGCCCCAGGATCTTCTCGCTTTTATAGTATCTGGTGAGAATCTGGTGTAGTTCTTATAGGTCTGCCTTAATATGTTACTTGGCCTTTTTCCCTTACTGCTTTAATATTCTTTCTTTGTTTTGTGCATTTGGTGTTTTGATTATTATGTGAGGGAAAGTGTTTCTTTTCTGATCTAGTCTATTTGGTGTTCTGTAGGCTTCTTGTATGTTTATGGACTTCTCATTCTTTAGGTTAGGGAAGTTATCTTCTATAATGTTGTTGAAGATATTTATTGGCCCTTTAAGTTGGGAATCTTCACTCTCATCTATACCAATTATCCTTAGGTTTGGTCTTCTCAATTGTGTTCTGGATTTCCTGGATGTTTTGTGTTAAGAACTTTTTGCAGTTTGCGTTTTCTTTGACAGCTGTGTCAATATTTTCTATGGTATCTTCTGCACCTGAGATTCTCTCTTCTATCTCTTGTATTCTGTTGGTGATGCTTGCATCTACGACTCCTGATTTTTTTCTAGGATTTCTATATCCAGGGTAGTCTCCCTTTGTGATTTCTTTATTGTTTCTACTTCCATTTTTATGTCCTGGATGGATTTGTTCCATTCCTTCACCTGTTTGGCTGTGTTCTCTTATAATTCTTTAAGGGATTTTTCTGTCTTCTCTTTAAGGGCTTCTACCTGTTTACCTGTGTTCTCCTCGAATTCATTGCAATATAAAGATATATTGTATGTTGGAAGTATATAATTTGCTTTTTGCTTTTGCATGGGATTGCAAAAACAATTGCAAAGAGATAGCCTTGAGTATCAGGAGAGACTATAGCAGTGTTGACAGGATGGGAGTCTACAGAGACATTTGAAGCTAGATAGAATGTTTTTAGCATTATGATTTTGCTACAAAGTTTATGGGGGCCAGGGAGTTGAATATAGTAGTGTGAATGACAATGGCCATCATAAGCTCATATGTAGAAATGCTTTGTCTCTAATTAGAATAAAAGATATGGCATCAATGCTTGAGGAAAATGCCTCGTGAATTGTACAGCATTGTACAGCTAATGAGATTATAGCTGCAAGGAAAGGTGAAAACTCCAACAACACATTTACAAAGAACAATGAGTAAACAATTTGTAGTTTTGTGGTACAGACTACTTCAAAGAAACTCTTCTACTACATTAAAATATACTGAAAGAAAGTTTCTCATTTGCTTAGTAGAAACCAGATATTCAAAAGGTGTCACTGTGGGGTTGGAGAAATAGGTTATAAATTAAGAGTATTTGCCTTTATTCTAAATTTTACTTCCAAATATCCATGTCACACAGCTCACTACTACTTCAGGTTACCTAATTTTCTCCTCTGGTCACTGAAGGCATATCCACATACGTGGCATACACTCTCATCAACACACTGCATACATATAAATTTTAAACTTGGGGCATAGAGAAATATTTTCATGGTTAATTGCATTTGCTTCTCTTCTCCAGTATCTGGTTTCAATTCCCAACACTTACATGGCATCAATTCCCAACACTTGCATGGCATCTCAGAAACATCTGTATCTCCATATCAAGGGAATACAAATGCCCTCTTCTGGCCCTCAGGGGCATCTGAATCTAGTACTACATAGACATACATAGAATAAATACATCAATACTCATATATAATATGTCCTTAGTCTACTATTGTTTCTTGTGTTTTTAAAAAAGAAGAGAAAAATATTGTGAGGATTGACAGGAAATTATAGAATACATACCAATATAATGCTTACTTTATCCTTTCTCATGATTTTTGAAACTGTCTCACCATATAGCTTCCAGTAACCTTGAAATTTTAATCCTTCTTACTCGTCTGCAGATGGTTTGTATTTCAAATATGTGTTACATTTCCCTTCTCAAACATACATAAAAATATAATATTTTGAGATTAATAACTGTTGTATTTGTTCTTAGATATTCTGCAATATTTTGACCTATATTTTGGTCATGACTACTGTATAATACTAAGAATAGAAAAATCTATAGAAAAAAAAACTGACAGCTGAATTTCCCCCTTTATTCACAATACTATATGCAGTTTCCAGTAGTCATTTTGTCCTAGACTGTATGCCTGTAAACAAGGGCAAGCAACTGTACCTGGCAATTAGACTCATTGTTTTCTTTTTTTTTTCAGTCTGGAGGTCCAAGAACATTAGTCCATGCACTTTTTTTACCACAGCTTATCTATGACTATAAAAAGGACATAGGGACTCAGAAATGCAAAGCCACTTGCAAAACCCATGCAGCTAGGAAGTGAGAGGAGGCTTGCATAAGGGTATTTGTTCTGAGGTTTTGACTAGTTTTGATTTGGCCAAGTGGCATGTTTTAGCCAATTAAAATCAGTAAGTATGGCATGACTAAAGCAATGATAAGCCACAATGATTTTATTAATTAATTTACTTACTATTATGTTCATAGGAGCTTGGCCTTCATGTATGTATGTGCACCATGTGCATGCCTTGATTCATCTTAGGTCAGAGATAGCACCAGATCTGGAATTGGAGTTATAGATCATTGCAGGTCATTCTGTAAATACTGGAAAATAAACTCAGGTTTTCTCAAGACCCAAAAGAACCTTTGCTAACTCAATCTTCTTTCCAGCTCTGAGAACCATAATCTGAAGCAGACTTTTTTTTCTATTTTTACCTTAAAACATTTTTAAAATGTTATACAGACTAGTCTCATTCTCTGATCTGTAAGAGAACACCTGCTGCAACCTTTCTCCCCTGCATCCACATCTCCTGTGGATTCCATAGATTGGTCCCTCCTAACTTCCCTTCACTACTCATTATTTTATCCCAGACCCCAACTCCAGCAAACTCCCACGACTAACCCATATGCCAATCCTGCCAAGGAGGCTGATATGCTGACTCTAGACCTTCCCTTCGCCTTCTGATCCTCTAGATCCAAGCCCTAAGTCTCATCCTCCATGCAGACCTTCTGGAGTAACATCACTTCAATATTAAACCCCTTTCAAAGGAGACTAAATAAGGAGATTCATGTTGAACGCTCTACTCTTCTCCCTCCTATAAACATTTTCAGACTGCTAGCATATCCTCATTCCTATATGTTAGCTCCCAATACCAAGAAACACAATTTACCTAGACCCCCTAATGGCCACAACTATCAGATCCATGGAAAATATTTTACCAGACATCACATAGCCCTAACACTATCCAAGAATCCACAGAGGAAACAGAACAAGGACTAAAACACATACCAAAGACAAAAATCAGAAAGCAGCACCTACACCTATAATCATCCTATTCCCAGATACCTACATGAACTGTGAGACCAGAGAAATGGGCATAAGGTGGAGTGTGCTCAAACTCTGGAAATCTCAGCGATTTGAGACCAGAAGGAGTAGAGCTAACTCCCTGCCTGTTTCCATGCCTGCTTTGGTGCACATTACCATGACCCCCAACTAGGTGATCACAAGCAATAAGTCATATACCCAGCACCTGGAACACCTCTCCATGCTAATGAGGCATTTCAGTGGCCCTAATTTTCAGCCAACGACCTTCTCTCCCTAGATATTCTCATGGCTTCCCCCCCCCCAAAAAAAATTAACCCCTGGTTCATCCCAAATAAAAGGAATGTGTTCAAACCCACCTCCAATAAAAAAAAATATGAACAAGCTGAGATCATCTCAGAGAGCCCCTTCGAAAGAGATAACTGGGGAAGGCCTTAGCCTACAGTAGCCATAACCCTGTGATTCTCAAAGAAGTCCTTCTCTCTCCTCCCGACCTCAACACCTGGAACTCACTCCCAACTGGGACTGGATCCCGCTCTATTCAGACTCCCACTTTCCCCCTTCCAGCCTGGCGGGCAGCAGCTTCTGACACCCAAAGGGGGATGCAGACTGAAGACACCCAATCTGGACTTTGCTCTTTACTCTCCGGACTGGTGTACGAGCGACGCCCAGATACCCCGAGAGGAGACCTGGAACCACAGTGTTTGTACCACACTCCACTTGCCCCTCCCAGCCTGGTGTACAGTGGTGCCCTGATACTCTAGATGGAAACTCAGACTGTGTACCCACTGGGAATCATTCTGCCTTGTCCTCCTCGAGGCAATGTATTGACAGTATCCAGACACCACTAGAGGAGAAGCAGAACTCAAACCCACACCTACATGCCAGTAAAAATGAACACAATAAAAACAGCTAGGGCAATATATCTCCACTAGAGCCCAGCGGCCGTACTGCAGCAGGCCCTGAATACTCCAGCATAGCTGAAGCACAAGAAAAAGACCTTAATACAGCATGTTTTAAAAATGATAGAAGTCCTTAAAAAGGAAATTAATAATCCAGTAAAGAAATTCAGGAAAACATAAACAATTTGAGGAAATGAATAAATAAAACCCTTAAAGAAATCCAATAACTGTAAACAGTTGAAAGGAACTAATAAAACGGTTTCAGACCTGGAAAAGGGAAATGTAATTAATAAAGAAACCAAAATGAGACATTTATGGAAATGAAAAATTTAGGAACCTGAAAGAGAACTACAAAGGCAAGCTTAACTAACAGACTAGAAGATGTGGAGAAGAGAGTAAGTATCTCAAGCACTGAAGATATAATAGAAGAAATAGATCCATTGGTCAAAGAAAATAATAAACCTAAAAAACTCCTGACACAAAACATCCAGAAAATCTGGGTCGTTTGTATATAATCTTCTTGGCCCAGCAAATAACAACAAAGAGACTTCTATTTATTTATAATAGCTCGAGCCTTAACTTACCCTTATTTCCCAACATATCTCTTATGCATTATTAATGAATTCATTCTATTCAAGCTCTGCCACACGGCTTGCTACCTCCCAATCTCTATTCCCAGCACCTGCTTCTTATCTAGCATCTGCTGAGGAATGTTCTCTTACCTGACTCTTTCCCAGAGTTCCTGTCTCTGCTGGAAATCCTGCCTATTCTCCCTCCTTTGCATAGGCATTACTTTTCAATTAAACAAACGAAGGTGTAAGAGAAAGTTTACAAAATGCCCAGCAGGATGATCCAACAAAATAACAATACCAAATTCCAGTGTGCATTCTGGGCACAGAAACAGCATTGAATAAAAGAATATAATCATTTACATAGTAATAATAATATCCCAACATCTACCTCTTTTTGTCAATAAAAGGATCTTTTTCTAACATCAATAAACTATATACAATAAGGACAATTATGAAAATTGTCAGGTAAGAATTACATTCACAATGTCCCATCCATTTGTTATTTGGCAACCTTGGAGAAGGCACTCCATTCTCTATCCTATCTTGGTGAGTTTCAAAGTTCTGTATCTAATTCACTTCCTATCATAACTTGCATTATCAACCTAAAAACATCTTCTTACACATTAAATCGTTTTCTTAAATCCTAAATAACTTAAGCTTAATGTGAGACAACAATTATCTAGTCTTCCAACCCTATCAGAGATCTGAGAAAAATAAATATTACCTGGTAAACAGGAAGTGCAGAGCAAGCAGCTTCTAAAACTATAGGACTGACAGGGATTGCTACCTACTGCACAGTACCCAAGGGCCCCTCTGCAATCTTGGGGCATCCATCTTTGGTCTATAGGCTCAGAATATCTGACGACTTATTGTGAGGAAGGAATTAGGAAGGACCAGCCTACCTTGTCTTGGCAAAGCTTGACAATGGACTTACTCCATGTTCTTCTTATCCATCATTTGCACAGCAGTTGAGATAAGGGTAGGTTTTTTTTTTTTTTTTTTTTTTTTGAACTATGGCTAGCTTTGTCACATTTGAAACAGCCTCCATATGGAGGTTCTTCAATGCCTATCATCCTCTTTGAAGTAGCATGGGGTTGCTGCCAGAAGCAAACTTGTCTCATTGGTATAAAATGGTTTTTTTATCATTAAAACATTTTAAATGCTATATCTGTAGGTTTCTGAAGTGTTTGAAGATCATCTATCTAAATTATACCTGAATGGGCAAACATGTTTTTATCTAGCCCATTTATTATCTGCTTAACTTTGAAAACATATATAGAAAGCTAAATAAAGATAGTGTTTGTAATCAAACAACTAGTACCTAACATGACCCACAAGTTAGCTTGCATTTTTAATTATCCTAAACAGTTTGCAACAGCAGCTTTCAAGGACTAGAACTTTTTTTTTATATAGTTTAATGTATTTTAATAGCAAACTTACAGGAACAGCACAGAAGACAGACAACATTAAAAACATGTACTTGCATGTAGGAAAACTCAGTTAAAAATTTAAGTGATGGATGGAATCTACTGTATGATAAAAATGCTACAAACACCATTTAATTGCCGTCAATAAGAAATTTACTTATTTTAAAAAAATCCAAATGCTGCATTGTCCAGAAATTTTAACAGGTTTATTTATAATTGTTATAAAGTTGAAACTGTTGAAATGTGTTCACTGAAACATTTTGCTTGCATTAATGCTTTACATCTTGCATTTATATTAAAAATTCACATACAATGAATGTGAGAAACTGCCAATACCTGATTCTGTCCCCTGTGTTTCACTCGCAATCATATACTCAGGTACCTTTGACCCCATGGAAAAAATATCTAACATTCAGAACTACTGATAACAGGAAGAAGAGGAAAAAAAATATTTTTTTGAGAATAAAATGTTTCCCTCATAGTGGACTCTTAAGCACGCTCTCCGCGTATGCGGCGCGCTAGCTGGATATCTTTTGGCATAATTGTTACACGTTTTGGCATGGATAGCACACAGGTTGGTATCTTCAAAAAGGTCAACCAGATAGGCCTCACTTGCCTCCTGCAAAGCACCAATAGCTGCACTTTGGAAGCGCAGATCTGTTTTGAAGTCCTGAGCAATTTCTCGCACCAGACACTGAAAGGGGAGCTTGCGAATCAGAAGTTCAGTGGACTTCTGATAGCGCCTGATTTCACTGAGTGCCACGGTACCAGGCCTGTAACGATGAGGTTTCTTCATCCCTCCAGTAGGGGCGCACTCTTGCGAGCGGCTTTTGTAGCCAGTTGTTTCCTGGGTGCTTTACCACCGGTGGATTTGCGGCAGTCTGCTTTGTACGAGCCATGGTATGGGCACCTCCTTACTTACCCTCTTCTCCTTCGGCTGGAGCTCGGCAAGCGAGAGGCGGCGCTGGCGTTAGAGAGCGTCGGCGGCGCGGCGAAGGCTGCGAACACAATAAGGACTAGAACTTTATATTAAATTTTAAATGAGTTGCATAGTTAAAATACCTTAAACAAGAGTTGAAACAATACAGTATATTATAAAAATAAATCTTATATTTCTATCAATATATAAAATCTATACTAATGTAAAATATTTTACTTTCTAATGCTCTTTAAAAGTTGATTCAATAATCTACCATTTTTCCTAATATCCTTATCTCCCCACTTTTTTCTTTTCATCTGCTCTCCCCCTAATACTAGATAAACAAGAAGGAAGAATATAGGAAAGAAAAAAAAAGAGGTCCGAGAATCTAAATCTCCTTCACTTTGATTCCTCCCTGAAAGATCATTACCAACTTGTAACCAACCCACCCTTAAATGACAAACATCTATCACCCATCAAAAGGTGAAAACCATCTACCCCACCATCTTGGAGACAAGGACATCATTCTCCTAAAATTGCTTCCTGCTGTCTGGGAGCAACAGCACCCTTCATGGCCCTAAGAAAATCAGGCTATTGGCCAAGCCCTGGGAGAGTTAGCTGTAGCGTTTACTGTCCAGTCTTTATATGCATGGGGAAATGCAGGGGCTTAGCTGAAGTACTGGCTGGAACAGTTTGTGAGGCTGGATGATCTTAGCTAACAGCTTTGAAGTTGTCTTAGATGCAGATTTTTGAGGAAATAGCTGTTGAGGCAATATGTGAGGCTGAACCATCTGGGCCACTTGTCTTGTCTTCATTAGTATCTGATCCTTTTGCTCTGAAAACATACAAACTTTTAGATGTAATATAAATTTCTACATTAACATATATATGGAATGTATTGTGTATACAAATAAGCAAAAGATGATTCTCTGCTCTTTGCTGAGAATGTAAAAGACATCCAACTTTATAAGTCTATTTGGACTACATAGCCAAACTGTAATATAAATTTCCATCCATGCCATATAAAAGGATGGCATATGATAATAATCCCTGAGGACTGTGTAGACAACGAAATCTATTGGCTATGTAGAGACATTGTTTTTATGTAGAGAGATCAGTATATGTGCCACCTGTTTTGTTGTTCTTCATGATTTCTTCTTTCATGTCTGCCCCCAAGATTTTCAGGAAATCTTTCATGGTCAAATCTACTCATTACTAATTTTGAAGAAATCCAAAAACATAACTTCTCCCACAATGTAATACATTTCCTGACTTCCATTTGAAGTTAGCACATACATAGGCTGATTTACTGTTTCTAAAATCTACTGTTTTTCAGGAGCTGTGCTGTCTGTCTCATTAGACATTTAAAACTTTCAAGGCATTAAAGTATTATTTAGTCTATCTCTGGGAGATCTCACATCCCTCTTCTGTTCTATGAGCACTTCCTTTAAACATAGTTAGATAGTTTTACAGTTGTTTGACCTGTAGGACTATAAGATATATCTATAACATTTTATTCCAAAGTCTGAAAATTGTTATATTCTACTGGATACATATGTTGGAGCATCATCAGCTTCAATTTGTAAGGTTTTCCTAACTTAGCCATCACTTCCAATAACTTGGTACAATCTCAGAATCATCCTTTTTCAGAACCCAAAGCAGAACCCATTTTAATTCTATATATGTATCAATGTATGTGTTATCAGCAGCATACATACTTTAAATTTTCAAAACTCAACAAAGGAACAAGTATTGTGGGGCATTGCTTTAAGATAATATCATTAAACACAATCTGTAGACTTCATAGAATCAGGGGGATGGGATAGGGGGTTTCGAGGGGGCGGGAAATGGGGATAACATTTGAAATGTAAATAAAGAAAAATATTCCAATCAAAAAGAGAAAAGAAAAGACCCTCATCCTAGCTGCCTAGAAGCCAGTCTTCTCTTACTTGCCTTCAGATGAAGATGTAAACTTTCAATTCCTTCTGTAACCATGCCAACCTGCACACTGCCATGCTCCCACCTTGATGATAATGGACTGAACCTGTAAGGTATCCCCAATTAAATTTTTGTCCTTAAAAGCGAAAAGAAAGCAAATCGACAGGAATGGTGATGTGGACAGGGAAAGCCCAGGATGCACCAACCCTGCACAAAAACTGCAAGCAAATACGGAATCTTAGGAGAGTGGGAGAAAGTTTTCTCAGGGATGAGGACTGAAAACCACAACACAAGTAACATTGTACATAGAATGTTATATTTATGTATTTAGGAATATATATGTAATTGCTAATCATGTATGTATGTAATACCAATGAAAAAAGGAATCACACATTTGAAAGACAAAAAAAAAAAAGCGTTGCTTGGTCATAGTATCTGTTCACAGCAGTAAAAACCCAAACTAGGATACCTCCCAACCTAGATCCCTTGAGATCTCGGGAACTTGCTTTGCTGGAACACAGCTTCAGTTGAGGATGTTCTCAGAAATATGTACTAATGAGAAAAATGAGTAAGGCAAGAAATTGGAAAATTCTCAGTCTCATGGAAGACATGCTATGAACTAATTTTTAAGTCTAGCCTCTGTTCTATAAACCCACACCAGAATGGACAGCTTAGAAATTGTTTCCTTGGGCACTCAGAAGTGTTGTGACAAGTACAGAGAAAGTGTAAAAACCACATGCTTATAGTTACCTTGGGTATCTTGTTAACTGTCCCTGCACATATTATCTGTTTATTTTTGTATGCAGCTAAGGGAAAAACCATCGTAAATTGAGGCTCAACTAGCCTTCTCTGCAGGAATGAAAGACCTAGAAGTCACTCTTAATTCCTACTTAAGGTGGCAAACCCTGCCCACCTTACAGTACACAACAGAATAAAGATGTAATTTTTTCTAAGTTTAATAGTATTAAGAAGTATGGCAGTCTTTTTCCCCAATACTTTTTATTTATCATTTTTGGTAACTCAATAAAATATGCATCTAAATACCGGATATATGTTATGGTTCTGTAACTTGGTGTTCTTGTGGGACTTCTACCATGGGAGTTGGCTGTTTCTGAATCTTTTGCCTGCTCATGAGATACTTTTTCTGCTACTGGGTTTGCCTCATTCAGTCTTGATATGAGGGTTTTGTGCCTAGTATTATTGTAACTTGTTATGTCGGGAGGTGACTGGGAGGATTTGAAGGGAAGGCAAATTGCATTGGAATGTGTTATATGTGGAGGAGAATAAGTAAACTTATTTTTGTCTTTGCTACAAAAAAAGTACTCTAATCTCTGTTCTAATGGCTTGTGGTCTAGTAATTCAGTCCCTAGGTCCTTTTCTTATCTAAGTCTGATTGATTCTGATTTTCCTAAAGAGAATATGGAAATTGAAATCATTATCTAAATACACTTATTTGTATGCAGATAATCAAAACAAATTTATATGGGGTCCAAAAAGCCTTTGTCATTGTGCTTTCCATTTTTTAACACAGAAGATATTATCTTTTTAATCTCTCTTTTATCTGGTTCATCAGCAATGCTTGAAAAAGATTCAAGCACTATTATTGTGAGTGCCAATAATTACTGGGCAGTGAGGGGCTAGAAGCCCCTTAAGAGTTTTCAGGCAATTCATAGATTAGGAAGGATATAAAAGACTGCAAGGACAGCAAGCAAAGTAATCTGAAAGCTGCTAAGAGAAGATTGGCTCCCACTGGTTAGGCTCCCATCCCACAGTGACACACTTCCTCCAACAAAGCCACACCCACTCCAACGGAGGGCAGCCCTTTAATAGTGCCACTCTCTGGGTCAAGCATATTCAAACCACCCACACTATCATGAAGAAACTCCTTTATTGTTGCCTGGTTCAGGATCTAAGAACAATGTTTCTCCTTTGATAGAGAAACCTAAGAAAGGATAGCTCAGGGGAGGATAGTTGTGGCAGAAATTTCTCTTCAATGTATTTGCAGTGGGAATCCCTGCGATTGCAAGGGAAAAGTGAGGCAGAGCTAAGGGAGGCAGAGAGAGGAAGGAAGGGAGGGAACAGAAGGAAGACAGGAGAGAGGGGAAATGGCAGCAGACGTGTACCCTCATGTCTCTAGCAGTCTCAGGTAGTTATTCTTATCAAAGGTTAGATAATTGGGATAATAATTTTAAATTGTGTGTGCATTCTTGTGATTTGAGTATTTGCTGACATATAAATCCATTTGTTAACTTTAAGCATTAAGAGTCTTATTTCTACTGGTACTGAGAATTGTGATATCTACCTCGAGGATAACAGTTATTGTCTGGAATTAAACAAGCACTGTGGGGGTGGCAGAGTTGGCCCAGGGGCCATTCCTAGACCTGTGTAGGCTGCTGAGCTAGCAGCAGAGGCAGCAGCCAAGGTAACATCTCATGGACCCTGGGCCAGAGTCACTGAGGCAGCCAGCCGTGCCACCATTAATAAACAGGAACTTAGAGTTGAAAGCCAGTTGACTGCCGTCTTTTCCAATACCTCCCATACAGATAGTGATGAATTGGGGAGGGAAAGTTGACCTCAGAGGAGGAGTCTGACTTGGAGTGGGAGCAGAAAAATATTGCAATCTTAAATGGATCATTAGAATGCTTGACTAAGAGACATTTCTTGCAATCCCGGAAAAAAAGTAAAAATAGAGCTAAGGGACCTTTGGAATGTGCTGCTCCTAGTGTCAGGCTCAACAGCAGGATGAATTACTAGGATGCTTTCCTGTGATTAATGTGAGGAATGATGAATGGAATGAAGAACCCTCTTGGGAGCCCCTGTCATTAAATTACTTAACAAAAATAAAACAGGCTCCAGCTGCTTTGGAGTTACTTCCCCATAAACTCCTACTCTTGTGGGAAGTTTGGCTTTTCTTTCTTTTTTTTTTTTTAATTTTTCTTTTCTATTGATTATTTTATTTATTTAATTTCAAATGGTATCCTTTCTGGTTTCCCCTTCACAAACCCCCTATCCCATTCCCCCCTTCCCCAGCTTCTATGAGGGTGCTCCTCCACCGCCACCTACTCCTGCTTTACAGCCCTAGCATTTGCTACACTGAAGCATTCAGCCTTCACAGGAACAAGAGCCTCCCTCCCATTGATGCCAAATAAACACATCCTCTGCTACATATGCAGCTGTAGCCATGGGGCCCTCCATGTGTACTCTTTGGTTGATGGTTTACTCCCTGGAGCTTTTGGGGGTGGTCTGGTTTGGTTGATATTGTTTTCTTCCTATGGAGTTGCAAACCCCTTCAGTTCCTTCAATCTTTTTCTTTAATCTCCGTTGGGGACTCCGTGCTCAGTCCAATGGCTGGTGCAAGCATCCACTTCTGTATTGGTCAGGCTCTGGTAGAGTCTCTCAGGGCACACCTATATCCAGTTCCTGTCTGCAAATACTTCTTGGCATCAGCAATAGTGGTTGGGTTTGGTGGCTGCATATGGGATGGATCACTAGTAAGGCAGTCTATGCATGGCCTTTCCTTCAGTTTTTGTTCCACTCTTTGTCCCTGCATTTCCTTCAGACAGGAGCAATTCTGGATTAAAATTTTTGAGATGGGTGGGTGGCTCCATCCCTCAACTGAGGGTCTTGCCTAACCTCTGGATATGGTCTCTACAGGTTCTCTCTCCCCTTTGTTTGGCATTTCAGCTAATGTCATCCCTGTTGGGTCCTGGGAGTCTCTTGCTTTCCTGGCATCTGGGCTTTCTGGTGACTAACTCCAGTTCCCATCCCCCACTGCTACGCACCTCTGTTCAATTTCCTGACCCTCTGTACATCTCCTCATATTTTCCCATACCTGAGCCTACCTCCTTTTCCCCCTCCTCATCCTCTCTCCCTCCCAAGTCCTACCTCCTGTGATTATTTCCCCCTTCTATGTAGGACTGCTAAGATCAAAAACTTAGGTGACAGTAGATGCTGGCAAGAATGTGGAAAAAAGAGGAACACTGTTCCATTGCTGGTGGGATTGCAAGCTGGTACAACCACTCTGGAAATCAGTCTGGCAGTTCCTCAGAAAATCAGACATAGCATTACCTAAGGACCCAGCTATACCACTCCTAGGCATATACCCAAAAGATGCTCCAACATGTAATAACGACACATGTTCAACTATGTTTATAACAGACTTATAATAGCCAGAAGCTGGAAAGAACCCAGATGTCCTTCAACAGAGGAATGGATACAGAAAATGTGGTACATTTACACAATGGAGTACTACTCAGCTATTAAAAGCAATGACTTCATGAAATTTTTGGGCAAATGGATGGAACTAGAAAATATCATCCTGAGTGAGGTAACCCAATCACAAGGAACACACATGGCATGCACTCACTGACAAGTGATATTAGGAAAAACTTTCGGAATACCCACAATACAACTTATGGATCTTATGAAGCTCAAGAAGGAAGACAGAAGTTTGACTTTTCAATGGTTGGCTACTCATAATTGTTTTTCACGTGATTTAAAGCCTGCTTAGCTGGAGGCATTTTTTTTACTATGGAAGGTTGAATATGAGGACTTGATTCATAAAGCCTTGTCTAATGTGACTGGAAAGAAAATGGGAAAGAAGGAGTTAATGTATGAGATGCTTATGGGCTTAGGCAGAGTGGCTCAGAGTGAGACCTCCCCTAAAATTAACTAAGGAGGCTCTGCTAGAAACTGAACAGTCCTGAGAGCATAAGGATGCTTGCCTATTGGGAAATGCAAATACAAAAGGGCTTGCTAATGTGAAACAGGAACCAGAGGAACTGTTAGAGGAATTTATTGCCTGGTTGACAGGGGCAGTAGAGTGGTTTTTAGCTCTGTGGCAAACAGTATTGTTTATTTGTTTGTTTGTTTGTTTGGATTACATCCAGATCATAGTGCCCCCTCTACTCCAATTCCTCCGTCCTTACAAGGTCCCTTCTCCTATGCCCTCAGTTTCTTACTAATCAAGGAAAAAAGGAAATCTAGTCAAGGAGGCATGGCTCACAAATGCTATTCATGTGCAAGCCTGGACATATTAGCAAACAATGTCCCAATAGTACAGGAAGCACTGTAAACCTTATATTCCTGGTTCTACTCAGGGCATAAATCCAGGCAAGCCTCATAGGTCATGCCATCGCTGTCAGACAGAATACCATTGGCAGAAGGAATGTCAGTCTCTTTTTCATAAGAATGGCACTCTCTTATCTGGTACTGCAATGCATCCTAATACTGAAAAGCCCCTGTTAAACCGAGAAACTGAGTGAGGGTCCATCCCAGGCTCCTCAAACAATGGGGGTAACTCAGCATCCTCAGGCAACCAATTCATTTGTTAATGAAGGACAACCCAATAGCTTCAATGGGAAATTCTGGGCAGCACAGAACTAAACCTCTGTTCCATCTCCACAAAAATATTAACCTTTAAGTCCCCTGCCATTTGTCTTCCCATGGGAGTCTATGGACTCCTCCTAAAGGGACAATGGGAGTCATACTGGGCCAGAGTTGCACTTTAATGCAGAAAATAAATGTGGTTCCTGAGAAATTTATTCTTATTTTACTGGAACAAATTAAAATTATTGTACAGCTTCCTACAAAACCAGTTCAAATTCATTCAGGGCAGAGAATTGCTCAGCTCCTTTTACTCCAATATCAGGTTTCAGTCAGCTCAGTGAGTAAATAGGCTCTGTGGGGAAACATGGGGTTTGGATCTAATGACATGTCTTTCTGGGTGGAAGAAGTTAAACTCCTAAACTTATAAAGTTCAAGGAAAACAAATTGAAGCCTCACAGACAAGAGAGCTGATGTACTTTGTATAACAAGAAAAGATTGGTGGCCTTCAAATTGTCCCCCCCCAGTTATGTCCTCTACCCTCGTGGGATTGGGCTGGGCATCTAATGTTCCTAAACATTCAGAAATACTACATTGGTCTGATGATAAACAGCAGGGGACTTTCTGCCCTCTAAGTTGTTTGTGCTCTCCCTTTTACTTCATGAGAAAGGGATATGCTACAACAGATGGGAATGTTTTTAATGTCCTCTAATAAACTGATATCAGCTCAAATGTTACAGATAGGATTTGATCCAGAAAGAGACCTTGGTAAACAGGCTCAAGCAGGATTGAGCGCACTACTCTAAACTTCTTAAAATATCAGTTGGATTTGTCCTTCTTAAAAATATGTACAGACGAGCAGCCTGCTCTCCCTGCTGGACCTGCATTGTTCCACCTCTTCTCCACCCACCTTCATTAGATCTGCTGATCCAGAACCATACAGGTTAGCTTCCTTTCCTGTACCCATCTTCCCTCGTAAGACTCTAGCAAGCAGAGCCTTAGTTTACCATAGACCCCCTGAGTAAACCACATGGAGACAAGAATTGCTGCAAAAAGCAAGAGGAATTTTAATGTTCCAACATGCTAGGGCCATGCTGTATGCCAAAAGGAGAGGTGACTCCGTGCCACTAGTTCAGTGAGCTTTTATACATTTCTTAGGGCAGCAGCCATTGGGCACAATGGGATTGGCAGAATAGTGTGACTTTTTTAAACTGATTGGTCTTTAGGGAATGAGTCGGCAAGGACTTCCCTTGTCTGTGGGTGGTCAGTGGGCCATGTGCTCTGGGCAAACACCACCCCCACCCACCCACCCACCACCCACCCCACCCCACCCCCCAGGTCAGTCCTTACCCACTGTGGTCTGAGGAATGTTAATTAGCCTCTCCCTTCTGGAGGGGAGGGGTGCCTAAGCTTTCTATGACCTTTCTCTTGCAGGAGGGGAAGGGTCCGGTGGAATTTTCCTCTTCACCCTGCCCATTGAGTCCTCTGGGGCATGCCAGCTGCCCTCAGCAGCCTGCCATCCCAGAGGTCCTCCATTCTCCCACCGACTTTTAGCTCACTTTCATCAGACTGGTGGATTAGGAACCATACAGCCCAAAGCTTGCTACACCAGGTTCATCCAGTTTAGGGCCGGCCCCAATACCTACTACAGCAGGAAAACCTAGGGACTAAAGCCATACAGATGGCTAAAGGCCTGCAAAAGATCACAATCAACAAACCCCAGGGAAATATGACAACTTCAGAGCACAGCTGTCCTACTACAGCAAGCCCTGGATATCCCAACACAATTGAAGCACAAGAGAATGCCTTAAATGCAATGTTATGAGGTGCTGGAGGTCTTTAATGGGAAAAAAAAAATAAAGGCCTTACAGAAATACAGGAAGAGTGATCAAACAGGTAGAGAACTTTAAGGAAGAAAAACAAATAAATACCTTAAAACAATACAGGAAAATACAATTCAACAGGTGAAGGGAACAAATAAAACTGTTCAAGACCTGAAAACAGAAATAGAAGGAATAAAGAAAACACAAACTGAGGGAATCCTGGAGATAGAAAACCTAGGGAAGAGGACAGGAAGTGCAGAGACAAGCATCACAACAGAATACAAGAAATGGAAAAGAAAATCTCAGGCATAGGTGATACAGTAGATGAAATTGATACATCTCATGGAAGAAAAAGTAGGAGATAGCCTTGAATGCATTAGTACAGGAGACATTTTCCTGAACAGCACACCAATGTACCTGATACAGAGTTAATATCTAGAAAATATAAAGCTGTCAAAAATCAAAGATTCAAAAACAAAAACAAACAAAAAACTCCGACTTATTTTTAAAAAAATGAGCTTTGATCCTCAACAAGAGACTTTACAAAGGAAAAAAATGGCTAAGAAAAATTTTTAAATGTCAATCATTCCTAGCAATTAGGAAATGCAAATCAAAGATTTCATCTTAACTCAGTGAGAATGAAAGGTCAGTAAAACAACAGACAACAAATGGTGAAGTGGTTGAGGAGGAAAGAGGGTTCTCATTCACTCCTGCATAGGATTACACACAGGTACAGTCACTATAGAAAGCAATGTGTAGGATTCTCTAAAAGCTAAAAATAAATGTATCTTATTGTAGGCAGTCGTGTTTAAGATAGCACCTGGGACAGTTGCAAAGTCGAATGACTAGCACCTGACGATGTAGGCAGCTGGCTTCCAGCATGGCCAGCTCAGCTAAACTGGTAAACAAGTCCTTTGTGCATGCCTTTGGGCCTCGTGCCCCTCCTGAGCTGAGCAGGGCTTATGTTAATGAGGTATTGGCAGCTTAACCTACCCTGAGATAACATGTCACCCAGCCTGCCTTGGGCAGTTATATAAGCAGCGCATTTCTGCTGCTGGGGGTCCCCGTCCCCGTCCATAAGTCAAGATTCGTTTCTGCAATAAAGCTGACTGAGAAGGATCCGACCGTGTCATGTCTTAATTGCTGGTCAAGGCGGACACTACATCTTATGTCCCAGCTATCCCACTCTTTGGCATATGCCCAAAGCACAAGACATCCTATTCCACAGACATGCTCATCCATGTTCATTGATGCTCTATTTACAATGGCTAGGAAATGGATATGACTTAAATGTGCTTGAACCAATGAGTAGATAATGAATATGTCACACACACACACACCTGTGGAATACTATTCAGCTGTAAAGAAAATGAAATAATAAACTTTTCAGGTAAGTAGATGGAAATAGAAAAGATCATATTGAGTGAGATAACCCAGAGTTAGAAAGCCAAACATTACTATTGTCTTTCATGAGAGACTCCTAGCTCCAAATCTTCAGGTGTGAGTACATAGTCTGAATTAACTGCCTAACAAGGAAGGCCAAAAGGTTCCTTAGGTGGCGTAGTCAGTGTGGGAGCAATAGAGAGAAAAAATGGTACATGTAATCATTGTATCTGGGAATGGGATAGGGGCATTCCTAATCAGGGAGTAGTGAGGGACAGATAAGCAGAAGGAAGGAGGAGGGTAAAAAGTAAAAGTTTCTGAACATCAGAAGGAATCAATTATCTGTCCAAAAACTTAAATAACCTATAAAATGCATAACTCTGTGTATAAATATTATTATCCAGTTTAAATAAAAATTTCTCCTTTAGTCTATTATTTCTCACTCCTACAGCCAAAGACCATCTAACAAAAAACACAAAATAAAGCATGAGAAGCCTTCTTTTGAGTTGTGGTTCAGACTGTCCAAGAGAATATCAAAACAGACTATTTCAATGCCCTTGATTGACCCCAAGACACCATGCACTTCAGACTCAGGGACTAGAGACCCCTGAGCAGGAAGTACCCTTGTCCATGAGAACTAGCTTTCATGATACTAGAAGGAGCCATGCAAGCTTCCAAAGGAGGGAAGCAAGAAAACAGTCCTACCCAGCTATGATTGCCTATGAACCACGACAATGACCATCACAACAGGATAACCCTAAGGTTGCAGTAGTAGCATGCATTCCTTGCTAGTAACCAGCAACTCTCTAATTAGACTTAAGACCCACTTATGAGAAGCAAACCATTCTGGTAACAGGAAACCTAGCCAACTACCCAAGTCCATCAAAGTCATGGATCTTGGAGGAGAACCTATGACTACCATTTCATTAAGACAGCATAAACTCTAACTCCATTTTAAATATTTTTCATTACACCCACTAGTTGTGATGTACCTCACCCTTAGTACATACCTTTAATCACAAATAATGAAGATAAAGTTAGTTTGTAGAAGAAAGCATCCATATTTGGAAAGTGATGTCTGACTGGCAGACAAAGTGATGAATCAGAGAAAGATTGACAGAATGAGATATGCACAACTCTTACGATAAGGAAGAGAAAACAGAGGCAACAGATGAGAGAGCAGCACAGAGGGAGGAGGCAGTTTTACCAGGAGAGTTTTACAGAGAAAGGTTGAGAACAAACTAGACACAGGTGAAGACAGAGTGAGTCACAGAATGAGGAGGAGCCAGAAGATCAGAACAGATTGCCAGAGTTAGTTTGAGGCCAAGTAGAGTAGAAAGTCAGAGACCAAGAGAGAAGTCAGATTGAATTGGTCACCTTGGAGAGGAATTTGAACCAGAACAGCTGAGTTGAAACAGCCATCAGAGTTCAGAAAGAGATATAAAGGGTGAGCTTATTCAGCAGTAAGTCTCCAGAGGCTGAAAACATTCTCAGCCTACAGAAGATTGTACAGAGGCTTGCAGTACTAGGCCTAGGTTAGCAGACAGAGGCAGTAAGCCTCAAAGACAATAATTAAGTCAGGTGAATAAAAGATCCATGAATATTTCCCTTAATGCAATACTGATGTTTTACGGGTAACTTGGAGTTAATCATTAATGCATATAAGCCATGCAATTTGTGCCCCAAGTGAGAAACCTTTATTGCTTTAGTGAAATATTTTGGAGAAGTCAGTGGGAAGAATATACATTTCTGAATGCATATAAACATATCTTGAAGATCCCTTGTTGATGATATATCACTTATCAGGGATATTCGTTTTGAAAGTGTTGGTCACCAAAAGTGACTAAGAGTAAGAGGTCTGGGAATTTCCAAAAAGTTCCCAGCATATCTGCTTGCAGTTGTGGAGAGGTCCAGGAAAGGGGATATTTGTATGTCTCAAGTAAAATCAACTGGTAAAGTGATATCAGGAAGAGGTGTCCTATGCCCTGAAAACTCCCTATATTCTCTTATTTCCGTTCTCTTTTATTTATCAAGTCCAGTTTGATTTTGTTTCAACTTCTGTCACAAGAAAAGATCATGGCTCTCTGTCAATCACAGCATACATCTACTTGTTGAGGCCTGATTCTTTTAACATAACTGTAGCTATTTTGTATTTGGATTCCATGTTATTCACAAGGTGAAATTAAGTTCAAACTCTAACTGACATTGAAGAATGCTACTAATAAGCCAAAAAGTTATGGTTGAATCACTTGTACTCTGTTATCTCAATGTTCTGAAATTTCCCTGTTCACTACCTATTCACCACCCTTCTTACCTCTCTCAGGACCAATCAGTTAGAGGATTAGCCAAAAATGTTGTACCACTTCACTGTTTGCCTTTGAACTTTTGAACCTGGTTTTTCATATAAAAAGTCTACTCTGAGACCAAACTAATACTGCAATTAGGCTCCTGAGCCCGTTTTTGCAGTTCTAGACATCCAGTATTATGGTGTACATTCAATAAACTATTCTTGCTTAACTGAGATTGTGTACATATGGTTTGAGTAGCAATTTCCTGAACCCCAACACTATTCTCTCATTTTAGCTCTCTAACTGCTTGCACTATGGGAATTCCCTGTCTCCTATAACTCATATCCACTGACTTAGTTACTGTTTGTTGCTGGTAAGAGACACCATGACCAACTCAATTTAACAAGCAGTATTTAATTGAGAGTTTGCTCATGGTTTCAAAGGATGAGACCACAACCATCATGGCAAGGAGCAGGACAATGGGCAGACAGGTATGTCACCAGAGCAGTATATTAGTGCCCACATCTTACTGCAGGTTGGAGGCAGAGAGAATGAAAATGGGCCTAGCATGCACTTTTAAATTCAAAGTCAACTCCCATTGACACATTGTAGGTTTAGAGTTTTCAAAACCTACTTTCATAAGGGTTCTTAAATGCTTTAACCTCCCTCTAGCCCACCACCCACCAGAGGTAGTGGAAACTAAAGGTTATTAGGACATAGGAAGTAGGACTGTTTAGAAATTGTTCTTTAGGGTGATTCCAGTCTTCGTTGTCAAGATATCAACATTTCAGTCCACTAGCAAACCACCAAACAGGAATCAGCAGCTTCAGCCCAGTTCACTTGTCAGACGCTACACATGAATCAGCAGCAGCAGCTTGATCCAGAATAAACTTCAGGGCTCCACTAGATAGGTGCTAATTTGTGGAAGCAGCAAGAAGCTACCGGAATATCACATATCACGAGAAATTCTTTGGCAAGTTACTCTCTCTGACGCCATGACAGGTGAAGAACAGCAACTTGGTACAAGGCCAACCAGTGCCAGAGCATCCTCAATGGAGACTAGCAAAGTGGTACAAGGCAAACCAAAGTACAAGCCTTGTCCCACCATCTGTGGTCATATTTATATTTTTTTCTAAACATCATGCATTCTTTCAGGTGTCTACTTCAGGGAAACATCCTCTCATCAGTGTCTGCTTCAGCAAAACATCCTTTCACTTGTGCCTGACCCAGAAAAACATCATTGTGACCTAACTGAGTATCCAAAGAATCCAGAAATTTCTACATCAATACATCTCCAATAAGGCCCCAACTTATAAACTTCAAAACTGTTCCATCAATTAGGGATCTAGCATTCAAATATATGAGCCTGTTGGGACCATTCTCCTTCAAACCACTACCCTTAGGCACAGCAGTTAAACTTTTACTTAAAGGAATTGGAGCCAAAATTTCATTAAGACAAACTGTAAACTATTGGCTGTTATTTTTTTTAAAAAATATTCTCCCTGACATTAGAGGCCTTGAAGGTGTGACTGCTGTGTGCTTGAGAAGGTTGTCTACGCTCAGTATTTTGACCTATGAATATCTGAATAATTAGTAGACTAATTAACATTCCCTGAAAAAGATCAAGCCTGAGATGACCACCAGACTGGCACCACAAGGCCCAGTCATGGAGCTAGTCTGTAATGACCATGAGTCCAACACCATGCAGGCCTGGGGGTAGGACCATGCCTAAGATGATCCCTGTCCAGTTCCATAATGAACAAGCAGGGCAGCTGCTAAACTAAGCTTAGCACTCCTGAAACCATTCCTGAGATGACTCCAGACACACAGAGCCCAGGTTACCACCTAGAAAAACAAGGAAGTGGTGGAGAAATGGAAAAGAAAAGAGAAACAGAAGGATGTGGGCACAGTGAAAAGACGCAGAACTGGAGACTCAGGGGTAGTGAGGAACGGCTTGGTGTATGTACCTGGTGATGTTACATAAGACCAGGTACTGTACTGCCATGTCTCAGTCTGTGGCCCTGCAGCAGCAGTGATCTGTTACCATCAAAGACTAGAGAGACATCCCTGGTCTGGGCTTCAAAGAACTGGCCCCACTCCTTACCTGGGCATATAGGATAACTGACCCTGGGGGCATGAGAGCAGGAAAATTGCCCTTACCTCACCCCAACCAGCTGCAGTACTCAGGAGAGCAGCACTGCACATTGCCAGAGTTGTGGGGTGAGACAGCCTTGAGAATATAAGTGTGGGAGATCTGGCCTTACCCCTCAGCTTCTGTACAGTGGAATGAAAGGAGAAATACCCTTCTCTCACCTCATGCTTCACCATCTGCAGTAGGCAGGAGACCTGGTTCTGCAGTCATGAGAGCAGGAGAGCTGTCCCTGCCCCTCACCAGCTGCAGCATTCAGGAGAGTTGGTCTGCACCTCACCTGGACAGCACAGTAGAGCTGACACTGTTGACAGGGGAACAGGTGAGCCAGCCTGAGGGTATGAGTGTAGGAGGAGATGAGTGGAGCTAGGGTGTATGATGTGAAATTCACAAACGACCAATAAAAAGTCAGATAGATAGATAGATAGATAGATAGATAGATAGATAGATAGATAGTCCCTGTCTAAACTGAACAAAGATGACACCAATGAACATTCCAAAGTGGATGGAAAAAAAGCCCAAAATGCCTGAACCCTATACAAAGAAGTCCAGAAAATTGAAGACAGTTGGAAATAGGAGAAGTGGCCTTCCTCATGGAAGAGCACACCAATTGGTTGTCCAGTGCCAGTCAGTCTGCCCTGAAAACATATACAGGCAGCATTATATGAACTGAAAATATTGTATCCAGGAATACACATATGCACACACACACACACACACATATGCATACAATAATAGTAAAAAAAAGAGGCCATGAATTTGAAGAAACAATGAGGAAAGGTTATATGGGAGGGTTTGAAGGGATGAAAGGGTATGGAGAAAATGTAATGAAAATATAATCCTAAAATTAGAAACTAAATATTGTCCCTGGTATCCCGACCATGGAATATCTGATTAAGTATGTCGTATAAGAACCAGTTTTATTAAATTATTTAGTCCTTTGGAACCAATAGGCTAGTCTTATGAAAAAGTAAAAGGAAGGTCCGGAAAACTCCCTCCTACTAAGTCCTGTACACCACCTCTGCCTAATTCTCTGTTAAATGGTAATGCAATAAATAAATTAATAATTCATAATATAATAATAATTAATAATGGAATGTCCACAAAGTGCTTTCCAAAAATACCATAAAGAAGCTTCTCAGGCAGGAGAAGTGGTGACTGTGCTTGCACTCAGTAGAGACGTAGGACCAAATCTTACCCATGATGGCTCTAATATATCGTATATAAAGATCTTTAAACAAAAGTATTACAGAGAATGGGTTCAAAGCCATTTAAAAAATACTATCACAAATTGTGTGAAATTCGACCTTCTGACTGACAATCCCTTATGAAAACAATTTTCACCACTGCTCAGTATAGTCTATGTTTCATAATCAAAAGCAGAATCCCCTCAAATAACTTATAATCAATTGATTGGACAAGAAAATATTAAAACAGTGTGGCCCAACAGCTTGTTAGCGCTCTACAGGTTAATAGCCAAATCAACCAAGCTTCTATAAGTATATGGAATAAAGTCCCTGGTGTTAATACTCCTCAAGGTAGTTTTCCACTGTCAGACAAAATTCTAGAGCCCTTTATGTACTACATTGTACAAGCTGTATAAAGACAGATAGAAAATAATGATGTGGAGGCCATTTCATCCCTTTCATTAACTTGTGAAAATGCAAATTCTAATTGCAAAGAAACCCTCCATTCTGTAGTTGCTACTCTTTTTCACACTATTGTTAATATGATAAAAGCATGCCAAAATGTTGACACAGAAGAGCATAAAGCTCAAAATCCATGTGCTTCAAATGTGTAAAAAGAGGACACTGCCAAAAATAATGCAAACAAAAACTTGTTAATAAACCTCAGTATAATAGGAACACCCCCCCCCAAAAAAAAAAATAGGTCAAATGTAAAAATGGTATTCACTTGGCCAATCATTGTGATTTAGAACCATGACAAAGGCAATCCAATTTGGGGAAATGAGAAAATAAACGCCAGGGGGCAGCATGATGACACAAACAAGTCCTCTTACAGTGTCTGCTTAGAATTCCAATGCTCAGGCCCAGTGACAATAGATTCAAGCAAGCTGCCAACTCCACAACAGTGCTCCTAAACCAAAGACAATAAGAGATTTGATTACTACCACTAAAATTAATTCAGGATTAGACTTATCTATAACCAAAGACATAAAATTTTATTTAATAGGAGAAGTAAAGAGAATCTTCATAATTCTCTGTGGACTCCTTCCAACAAACTATCCTGGGCTTGGTATTAGGCATATCAAATTGGACTATAAAAAGATATTTTGTTTGCCCAGATATATTTGATTCAGATTATACTGGTCAAATTTATATTATGGTTTATTCCCAGCTACTCAAAGAAATTCCAGTTCTAATTTAGTTTGCATGTTGCTTATTATTCCTTACCTGATCATACAAATCCTTGATTAAGGTTACCAAAATCAAGAACTTGATTTCTCAAACTCATACTGAGCTTATAATATAATATGATATAATAATATAATATAATATAATATAATATAATATAATATAATATAAACCTTATATTATAGTTTTCATAATCCTGCTCCCCATAAAAGACATTATAGACACAAGATCTGGTGTGTCGATTACAGCTAAACAATCCAGTCCTTTCTAACTGGCACACTCAACCTCCAGTTTTAGACATTCGAGGGGTTGGTGGCAAAAGTAGTCCCTTACAAAGTTCAGAAACATTTTGTGTTCCAAAAAAAAAAAAAAAACCCTGCTATATTTCAACACCATATTTTACCCTTACCTTTCTCCATTTGGGGCAGAGAGCACCTATCTCAATGGGGTTGTGATTGAATATCCTATTTCCTAGGGCCCACTAAAATACATCTATTCAAATTTCTTGGGGTAAACCAGTCTATGATTAACAGGACCAAACTTAAATATGTACATCAGCTAATGCTAGAACAACTTCAGAGAGACCATGTAAGATCTCCATGAGCACCTGAAATTCCCAAAACTTCTAGTAAATGGAGAATTTTTCAGATGGGGCCAATAGATCAAAGAGTCATTAACATGGCATGTTGATGCTAGAATGTGGTATTCTCTTATTATACCTGAAGCAAGCACTACACAGTAGGAGGAACTTCTGGGTGCCCTGTTTGCCTTCAAAACATTCCCAAATCAGTCCTTCCAGTTCATTGATTCTTATTATGTGGCTCAAGACATCTTACTATATACGTATAATGCATTAGAGCTTGCATGTGAAGTTATATATGGGAGAAAGGTCTGAATGGGAAGTAATGAAATCTCACATAAAGTGTAAGAAGGTGGTGAAATGAGATTTGTCCTCCTAAAAGAGCAAAAACTGTCTGACATTCTTCAGAAGTTTGTAAAAGAAAATTGAAATTATCTTGAAATACAATAGGATGTGTTTCAAGTCATCTTGGCCTGTGCGTCAGACTCATTGTGTTATCAGTACTTATCTCCATTCCAAGCTTTCTTTGTAGATCCACAGAATTGCCTGCCCTCTCACAGTAAGAAATCGTTTGCTATATCCTTTTTCTTTTTCTTTTTTCCAAAAGGCTCCTGTTTCCCATATTCCTTCTTTCATCAAGGTGCTAAAGCTTTACAAAAAAACAAGTCCAACTATCACAGATACAAGCTCAGAGAATTATTTGTTGCTCTCCCTTGAGATGCATTCCACCATCTCAAAAAGAGTCTTCATCCAAATGATCTTTGGCAACTTGATGTTACTCGTGTGAATTCCTTTGTACATTCTAAATGTGTCCTTGTTTGTGTTGATAACTTTCCAGGGATTATCTATGCTGTTGCTCCAACAAGTGAGCACATTTGAGTGGCTTGCAGACATTTACTGACTGCTTTCTCTGTAGTGGGAGTCCTAAAAGAGACCAACACAAATGATAGTTTCTTTGTATACATTTAAAACTTTTATCTCCTTTTGTCAACTGGGAAATTCTTGTCTCTTGTGGTATTCCCTATAACCACCAAGACAAGCCATAACTGAACAAACTCACTATTACTGAAAAAAAAATCAAATACTTAAAACAAAAGGGGATAGATAAGGGCTTAATTTCTCAGACTAACTTACCAAACAGCTTATATTTAAAATTCTAAAACTCATTTCTCTCAGTCTTACCCTTGTATCTTCAGAAAAAAATACCACAAGAACCAAAAAGTTTTGTTCAAATTCATGATTTTAGAAATACTTCCTCAAGGGAAAACATCAAGGTCTGAGTCATGTTCCATATATAACTTGGAACCTAGGCTATTCATTTGTACATTCTTCTACTACAAACTTTCTCTGGATTCCCCCAGGATTGGCAAAGCCATACCATGAACTGGCAACAGAAGATGACAAGCTGGTAGTAAAAGAACATGTTCCTGAATTTCAACCACATATATACCACAGCTCACTTTTATTTCTTACTCTTTTATCAAACTTCTCATTGCACTGTGATGTTTATCTCCTCCTTTTAATTCTTAGACAAGTCCAAGCTGGGACTCCTGTTAATCAGACTAATCCAGGGCATGGAGAATCTGCTACAGGTCAACTCAAGTATACTCTGAAACACATATGCATAAAAAACATTCATTGGAATGATTATTGCAGCTATCAGATAGCTTCATAGTTATCATTGCCACAGCAGCAACAGTCTGATTCCAGTCTATTAAAATTGCAACAACTTTAAATTCCTACCTTCAAAATAAACAGCTTTACATGGTATTTGATAACTAACATGCTCAATACTTCTAATTGATTTCAGTATTAAATTTTAAGATACAGTCTTTTGTGGGAAAAGAAATTCTATTTGTCTGCCTCTTCCTCAAATTTCTAATGTGTCTTTGCCAATTTTTCAAAAGGACCACCATGACATGATGCTGATTCAGGGTGCCCCTACAGTATAACCCTTGACCAGCTCTTCATGGTGACCACGTCCATGGACATGCTTCTTCTTTAATTAAAATAAGAAAGGTGGAACTGTGATGATGCACTATTCTGAAAAATCTCTTACATTCTAAAAGACAGGAGCATTTTCTGGATCTCACAGCCAAAGTTAATAATACACCTTGAGGTCACTTAAGACTGCTATTCTACTGTGTACTCAGCCTGTAACCTGACTGTAAGAGAACAATGTAATAGCCAAACTTACTTGCCTTGGACTTCCCAACCTTTACAACCAAAGATAATGCATAGCTGTAATCTTAAGTTACATACTCTTCCATGCCCCTGACCCAGAAGAAGTATATAATTTGCTAAAATCAGCAAATACAGAGGTGGAAAACAACCTCCTAAAATCCACCATGAAGGCTGAAGGCATACATTTATGGTTATTAACTAATAAACAATGATATTTGTAGCACTGTTGCTTGGGTTCATTGAGGACCTTGTAAAACTCTGTTAAAGATTTCTGTAAAGTAGCCTGTTCCTTCTGCATGTGATGCTTTCTGTGCTGTTCAATAAAGACAAAATGAATTCCTTTGTCAGAAATTGACAGTCACAAGACAGACACACACACAGAGAGAGAGAGAGAGAGAGAGAGAGAGAGAGAGAGAGAGAGATTCACATGATGGCCTTCTTCATGCAGTCAGATTCAAACTTATGCTACAAGCAGAAATGAGACAGGAGATTCAGACAGCATGAAATAGAGAACTTTTCCAAAGGGAGGTATATTTATTTTGTTCCTTAATAAGACACTGGTGCATTATTGGTAACTCTGGAGTTAGTCCCTAATGTGTACACTCATGTGAGTTATGTACCCAGTCACACATTCATACATATATTCACATTGCCAAATGCAATGCTGACTACAGACAAATATCCACACAAATGCATATATTTGGAAATGTTCATTTCCAAGCACATTCACATATTGGCTAATTTGATTATGTTCACACCCATGCAAATTTTGAACATGATCACATGTTGTAATAATCCACTCAAGAAAGATACAGGCAACCATGCTGGTTAAGCCAATTAAAAGTATATGAGTCCTTTATTGGCTAGTGACCAAGAGTGGGCAAAAACTACAAAGACTGTAATTTACATCAAAGTTAGATGAGGACCAGAGTCACCTTGAAACATTCATTTCTGGCAGAACATAGTAATTATTTCAGACATAACATGACAATTATTTTTTACTTATACCATCTTCATTTATTTTACTTTATGTTAAGTTTGGATAAACATTAATTATTTGGTTAATACATGTGGATCACAGTCAAAGTCATGGAAATCTCAAATAAACTGCCAAGGCAGGCATTACCTCAGTTACTTCATTCCCCATTTCTTTTAGTTATTTTCAAATTTTTTATTTTTATGGAGAAGCAGGTACTAATTAACAATAAGGTAACTAAGCAGGGCCCACTCATTAGATATAGGACAGAAGGACAAGAAGACCCATGGCACCTGTGAGTATGGTGGCCATGGGTCATACATTCAAATCAAACTAAACTATGGAAGCAAGAATTTTTTGCCTTCTTAATTTATTATTTAAAATGAACAAGTATTTAGCTACAGATGCATAACTCATTTTTAAAAATCATATAATTTTTTTTTTTTTTTTTGGTTTTTTCGAGACAGGGTTTCTCTGTGTAGCCCTGGCTGTCCTGGAACTCGCTCGGTAGACCAGGCTGGCCTCGAACTCAGAAATCCGCCTGCCTCTGCCTCCCAAGTGCTGGGATTAAAGGCGTGCGCCACCACCGCCCGGCAAAAATCATATAATTTTTAAAACAAACCTGTTGTTTTTAGATACAGCACAGTTAGTAAAATTATGTGTCTATATAGTCCTGTCTTGAATAGGCAATTGGAAGTAGCCCTACAGAAAGCATATGGCTAATATTTACATGAGTCCAAAGGGAGGAAGGCACATCATGATTTCTATCTCCAAATATTTACTGTTGAATTTCTTAAGCTTTATTGTGTAAAGGCCTGCTGGCTTCTAGGTTTCTAACAGGACCAAGTACATATTAAAGCCCATT
Organism: Mastomys natalensis; assembly: GCA_021653895.1. Lineage (NCBI taxonomy): Eukaryota > Metazoa > Chordata > Mammalia > Rodentia > Muridae > Mastomys > Mastomys natalensis. The sequence goes on along the minus strand of JAJTUV010003865.1, from coordinate 22,634 downwards.
TAATACCAAAATGCATTTTAAACCATAAATACAGTCAATAGAGAAACTAGGAACCTCATTATTACCACAGTGTTTTATTTTGTAAATGACTCAGTGTCTCCAAATAGAAAAAGTTTAACGAAGTTAGCAAAGACATAAGTAATTAGACATACAGCAGTCAGTTTTTGTAAGCATGAACAGATCATAATAACCTTGGGAATTTATAAATCTTAATCATCAAATATACATCATCCTTAAGTCCTATGCTTCATTAAACCTTCTATAACTTACTCAGATTTTCCACAAATTGGCTTTAAGCTCTCATGATTTTGTCTTAATCTGTTATTTTTTTATTCTTAGGACAAAAATTTCACTTTGTCCTACAAAATTTATTCTTGTTCAAAATATTTTTAATCCTTTTTACCAAAAGCATAGCCTCATACTTTATATCCTTTTTAAATATATTTCTCATATCTACTGTTTCTATTTGTTTCCAAAATCAGAGTTGAATTCAAACTACATAGCTTGCTGTAGTGAATTAAGATTAATTACATCTACACAGACTTTTTTGTTACTAGTGGTAAGCTAGGTTTTGCTGTTTGAAGTGTTACAGCTTTTTAACACACACACACAGAGATACACACACAACTTTACATATCCTGAGAGTAAGAAAGTTTACATTTCAGCAAGATTTTCAATGATATTGATGACGTTGAATGAACATTTTTTTTTTGTAACTAGGAAGGTAGGTACTCAGAAAACTATACATCTGTAGTTACATTTAACCATTTTAACTTTTGTATACATGTCTCTCTTGGTTGAAATACTTAAATATCATGTGGTAGAACTGTAAAAAGCAAAGTTACCACTTGTTATAAGAAATTTTCTCTAATGTGTGTGGGGATTTTAGGCCATATCTGAGGTCTTTACTCAGCTTTTCTATGGCTGCATAGGTAGACTCCACCCCCACCCCATCCTTAGTTTTTCATCTGTATACACTAGTTTTTCCAGAAAACCTTGAGTTTCTTGCAATTAGGAATAATTGCACAACCAGCAGGAAGGAGTGACTGAAAGCTCAAATGGTGGTTTAATGACCTTACCTATCTCCTCCTTTCTAGGAAGAATGTTAATGTTTAGCAAGTTCAGCTGTGATTACTTTTTTGTTTGTTTTGTTTTGAGAGACAGGGTTTCTCTGTGTAGCCCGGGCTGTCCTGGAACTCACTTTGTAGACCAGGTGGCTTTGAATTCAGAAATCTGCCTGCCTCTGCCTCCCAAGTGCTGGGATTTAAGGCGAGCACCAGCCACCACTGCCTGGCTCTGATTACTTTAAGCAGGCACAGCTGGATTTCTTATGCATAACCAGTCTGACTGACTCTCTCTCTCTCTCTCCCTCCCTCCCTCCCTCCTTCCCTCCCTCTCTTCCCCTCTCTCTCCCTCTCTCTCCCTCCTCCTCTCTCCCCCTTTCTCTCTCTCTCTCTCCCTCCCTCTCTCTCTCTATCTCTCTATCTGTGTGTGTGTGTGTGTGTGCATGTATGTCACAGTAGTCATAGAAAACTTAATAAATAGTGTCCCTCTTATAAAGACACCTATCACCTAGAGGCCATTGCTAAGTCAAAGGAAACAGCTCAAGTCTCCCTTCTCTTAGAACTTGGAGGGAACAAAGCCAGAAAGAACCACCAATAACAAACAGTAAAAATAATTCTCTGGGCAGAGCTTGCCAAGTGTGCACTCAACCACTCACACAGTTGGCCAGCCTAAATCCAGACTAAAACCAAAATTAGGTCTCTTATGACAGGGAGAATTAGGAAACCAGGTCCTCCACTTTTGTCATCCCAATTTATTGTGGGATAAGGAGAGAAGGCTCCTCACCATGAGTTTTTCCTCCTCATACCTTAAGAAAGCTCCCTTAAAGGGTCATATATTCCTCAAATCTATGGAGGCTCCACAAGAAGTCTGACCTTCCATGAAGAAGGTTCTTCTAAAGGCTTGTTCTTAACCAGAACTGAACTTGATGTACAGACTTGCCTACTAGGAATGGCAGAAGGACTCAATCCATTTTAGTGTCTGGAAATACAGGCATAATTCTGGACCTCCATGGACTCCTCAGAGCAGTGGAAACCTAGAATGTTTGTCAGGGAGCAGCTCCTCTGCAACTACTCCCTTGTCTGGGAGGCCCAGTGGGAGGCTCAGTCCAGTAAGTCTTGAGGAATCTCTCTGGGCTCTCAAAAAATATAACAATTCATGCAAGAAAGATGCAAGCAACCAACTGATTAAGCTAGTTAAAAGTATATGAGTCTTTTATTGGCTCGAGACGAAGACCAGGCTCATGCCTCAATGTCTCTTGGTGCCCAAGCTCAGGTGTACAAAGATTTGAAAAGAAAAATCCCCCAAAGAGTACAATTTACACAGAAATTAAGTAAGAGTCACAGTGAGCTTGAAACATTCATTTCTGTCAGAACAAAGTGGTTATTTCAGACCTAACATGATAATTTTTAAACTTGTACCTTCTAAATTTATTTTAGTTTATGTTCATATCAACATTAACTATTGTGGTTAATACATCTGGACCATGCTCAAGGTCATAAAAATCTCAAATCTGTTGACAAGGCAGATGTTACTGTTGCAGGGGTAAAGGGTTGAGAGCTGTCTAAATAAACACAAAATAGGAGTCAGGAAAAGATGGTGTTACTTAACTCACTTTAATGTCAAAGTATATACAAATGTTCACACATGTACAATTACAAGCCTGGTCATATATCAGCACATATGTACATTTTGATTTGTGAGAATTCTCAGAGTAATCACGTGCCCTTATGTATGGGTTGACAGGAGGGCAAGTTCCAAGTGTGGTCATATGATGGTTCATATGCATATTTCAAAACATGTACAAGTTCTAAGCATGGTCCCAAGTCATACTTGAAGGTATTGACACTCATGCAAGCTATGAACATGGTTACTTATCAGTGCATATGTATGTATTCACTCACATGTAGTTCTGAGCACAATCACATGTCCACATAAATGTGTATGCTTATATGCACGCAGTTTAGCGTATAATAACATATTGGTGTATATATGGGTATTTTAGCATGTGCAAATTTTAGCACAGTCACATATCAGCACATATGTATGTAGCATGTTCACATATATGCAATTTCTAAATGCAGTACATGTCAGCACACATGTGCATGTTCACCTGTGTACAATTTTCAGTTGTCATCACATGTTGGCATATATGTGCAAATAATGACGTGCAAATTTTGAGCATGGTCACATATTGTCATATAGTCACATAGTCACACAAGTGAAATTACTGATGTGGTTACATGAAAGCAGATATGCCTGTGTTGAAACATGCATATGTTCTGAGTATGGTTACAAATTGGTGTATATTTACATTTTGACATGGAATAAGTTCCAATAATGTCACATATTAGTACAAAATGAACACATTCCCAGGATGTTCACATGTCAGCTCACATGTAAGAATTGAGGAGAGTACGAGTTCTGAGCCGGGTTACATGTGTGCCCATATATACATTTTGACATAGATGCAAATACGAAGCATTATCATAATCACTTGTTAGCATATATGCACATATACACAAATATAAAATTCCTAGCACCGTACATGTTGTCACATATGTTCGTGTTTATACACATGCAAGTTACAAGCAACAAAATTGTAGTGTATTTGTTTGTATTCACCCACATGTAGTTCTAAAAAATACTCATAATTTATAAAATATGTTTATATACATGTGCAGTTGCAATCATGGTTACTTGTTGGTATACATATGCATTTCACACATGTGCAAGTTATGAGTGTGGTCCATATTGGTGCATATACAAGTGTTCACACATGTTCAATTATATAGTGTAGTCAAATATAGAAGCATATGTACATGCAAGTTCTGAGTATGATTATATGTTGGTACATGGTACAGATTGATACATGAAAGAAATTACATGTTGACAAATATACACATTTTTACATATGTGCAAGTTCCAAGCATGCTCCCATATCAGCACTTTTGTGCCTATTGATACATAAGCAAATTATGAATGTGGTCACATGACTTCACATATATGAAGTCATATATGCACAGGATACACATACAAGTTCTGAAAATGGTCATGTCAGCACATAGGCACATGTTGGCATGTGTGCCAACTCCAAATGCAGTCACATATTGACACTTATACATGTGATCCCATAAATGAAAGTTTCAAATGTGCTTTGATGTCATTCCTTAAGTACATTTTGACACAAATATAATTTCTGAACCTGGTTACATGTTGGCATTCATGTGTGCATTGGCATGTGTGAAAGTGGTCACATATGAATTAATATTTGCATTTTGATATGTGTACAAGTTCTGAAAACAATCACATCTTAGTACATATGTGTTTGGACACACACAAGTTCCAATAGTAATTACCTATCAGTGCTATGCATGTGTTAACAGGCAAGCAAATTCCATGCATTGTCACATGTCACATATATGCATATATTGACACATATACAAGTTCTGAGAATAGTCAAATGTCACACATATGTGTACATTGACAAATGTGTGAGCTCAAAAACTGTCACATGTTAGTATTTGTGCATGTGATCACATGTATGTAATTTCCTAATGGTCACACATAGGAGCAAATGTACATGGCCATGAGTGTGCATTTCTGATTGTGGTCGTATGTTGGAGAATATACACATTTTTATTGATGAGTTTTTTCATAATATATGTTCTGATCACAGATTATCCTCCACCAACTCCTTCCAGATCCTCCCTACAGAGAACTCTATTTCCTTTCTTCTTCTTCTTTTTTTTTTTCATTTTAGACAGCAAACAGACAAACAAAATACAAATAAGCCAGAAAATTTTAAAACAGCAAATAAAAAACACAACACACACACCATAAATCTTAAAAACAAACATACAGGCTAGTGAGATGACTCAGCGAGTAAAGGCACTTGTTGTCCAGTCTGACGACTTGAGTTTGGTTTCCCGGAACCCACACGGTAAAAGAGAAGTGACTTCTGCAAGTTGTCCTCTGATTTCCACACTCACACCATATCATAAGTGTGCCTCCCAACAAACAACTTAATACATGTAATTTTGAAAACAAATGTTTTTAATTTAGTTAAACAAAAAGTGTATAAAGAACATTTAGCTTTCTTGTGTGAGCACCATTAGTCATATCTTGCAGTTAAATGTGCTTACCCAGGCTACTGTAGTAGGCATTTTCAGAGTGGAGAAACCAGCAAATATTTTTGAGACTAGATTCTTTCAAGGTTTAATTTTCACAAAAGGTAAATATTTGTGACAAAGGATTTGCTCCTCATTGGTTGGAATAATCTTGCTGAGGCCTTTGGTTTTAATCCTCTAAACCTCCTGTCTGATACTTCAATTCCTCTCTGTTCAAATTCCATGTCAGTTATTAGCCAGCACCTAAGACTAAAGGTACTCCAGGTCAATCTCCAGATGTGACCACAGACTTATTTATGCTTATGAAAATGACACCCAGGGATGTTTCTGTGTGGAACAGAAATACTTAAAACAAGAAAGGTGTTTTGTTTTTACAGTGCTGGGTATGAAACCTATTGTCTCCTGTAGGCTAGATACATACTTTGCCACTGAACTACAACCTCGACTCTTGCTATTTCTTTTTTTTTTAAGTTTTAGAATTTCACAGCATGTCTTTGTTTCTATGGCATTTTGTTGGTCAAAAGCGTTATGTGTTTTCTGAATCTTTTGTAAAGAAATATACACCTTAACTACAACAATGTTCAGAAAAGAGGCTATGACTTGTTTGGCCAGATGGTTTCTGGAATTGGAAGCTGTGTCATTTTGTGAAGAAAATCAGAGGCTCATAGTACACTGTCAGTCTATGGCAGGGAATCTACAGACTGGAAGTGACCACAGTTCGCTGAGAGCCTTTCAAAAGCCTCACACACTGAACTTGCTTCCTGTGTGAAGTTGGAGAGGTGCTTACTGGTTCTTTCTGTGGTCACATCAACCTAAAGATGCTTCTTTTTGAGATCCTGGCTTTCCCTTGAAACCCCATCTTGTTAGTTAGACAAGATGTGAAACCTAGGAAAAACTTGCATTTAAAAAAAAAATCTCTTTCCCTCCCTCTCATTCTCCTTGTTTCCCTCCCTTTGCCCTCTTTTGCTTCCTTCTTTCATTTTGTTGCAGGAATCTCTTTGGAATAAGCGCTCTGACATCAATGAGAGCGGAAGAGATGTCACTAGTAGACCAAACCCAGGATAGCTCCTGAAAAGCCTTGGATGAGATCCAGGTTGCATTCTGAGTTCAGAATCTAAAATCACAAGGTGGAGCAAGCAAGAGATTTTACAGAAGTTTACATGGCCAGGGCAACAAGCCCATTGTTTCAGTTATTTATCCAGTTCATGTTGTGTTGTCATGCTTGGCAAATAGGCAGAACATACAATGCTTGAAGTAAATCACTAAATAAATCAATAAATCAGTATCTAATAATTACTCTTTTCTACCTTATTGTACTTCAGTCTTCCCTTCATTCTCTTTTCATTTTTTGTTTTTGTTTGTTTATTTGTTTGTTTGTTTGTTTGTTTGAGATAGGGTCTCACATATCCCAGGATGGCCTCAAACTCACTATGTAGCCAAAAATGTCCTTGAACTCCTTCCTCCACCCCCTAAATATTGAGGCTAAAGGAAGGCGCTACCACATCCAAATTATGGAATGCTGGATCAAACCTAGGGCTTTGTGAAAAACATCTTACTAATAGAACTATATCCCTAAACTCTTGTTAACTATGTTTGAAGTAAGCATAAAAATATATGGGGTTTATTATGTATCTGTTATCATACTATGTCTTATTCTTTCCCCTCCCCCATTGCCTCCCCACCCTGCACCTCCTGATGGTTCCCTTCCTTCTACCTCCTGCTTTCAGGTCACAATATAACTATGTTGCACTCTGTCCTCTTCCTTCCTCTCTTCATATATTCTTCTCCCCTATCTTTGTCTCCTTTCTATTTCAGGGACAAATACACACACAAAACCACAACTTCAGATTTCCTACTTGAGAGAAATGTGGGCGTTTTTTTCTCTTTTAGACACACACAGGCTTTTCTAAAGGAAGCAGTCTTGGCCTACGGATTAAGTCTCTTCTGTACAGATCCCATGCCACTCATGCAAGTTCAGATTTTATGTAACCCAGATTAGCCTTTTAAAAAACACACATTATTTCATAATCTCTCTCTCTCTCTTCTCTCTCTCTCTCTCTCTCTCTCTCTCTCTCTCTCTGTCACACACACACACACACACACACACATCATGCGGCTCTTATGCATGATTTTTAATTAAGACTACTACTATAGTAAATATTATAGCCACTACTAAAAGATATTTAAGCCAGGTTTTGGTGACTCCTGCCTATAATCCCAGCATTTGAGAAGATAATGAGGTGAGTTTAGGTTAGGCTAGGCCACAGTGCAAGTCTGTCTTTTAAAAATATTTATTTTATTTGTAGTATACAAATATGTTTGTATGGGGGCATCTGCATAGTCCACAAAAGGCATCATCAGATGTCCTTGAACTGGAATTATAGGCAGTATGAGCTGTCAACCATGAGTGCTGGGGTGCTGAAAACTGAACTCGGGTCCTCTAAAAGATCAGTGTACTCACTCTTAACTGCTAAGACATCTTTCCACCCACCCAGTCTTCCCTTTTTGGAGGTAGAGTCTCATGTACCCCAATCTGTCTGAAACTCTCTATGACTTTGGATTTCTTTCTTTTTTAGATTTTGTGTGTGTGTGTGTGTGTGTGTGTGTGTGTGTGTGTGCCTGCAGAGGCCAGAAGAAAGTGTTATGTCTCTTGGAACTGGACTTCTAGAGAGAGAGAAAAGGAGAAAAAGGAAGAGGAAGAGGATGGGGAATACAAAAATGCAAACACAGTAACATATATTATTATGAAAATAATAAATATAGATTGAATATCATTGATAATTTACCCAGGACATGAAGGATTTCACCAACACTGACTATACTCTTAGCTACATGCAGTTAGTATATAAAAGTAATAGGTTATTATCTTCTATATACAATAACATTAACACATATTAATGAGTAAGCTAGAAGGATATATCAAGAATATACCAAATGCCTAGCCATGAATCTATTAGAAACGGAAGATACTCAAAGAGAGAAACAGCAACTACACACAGAACTTGAAGTAGCCTTACCTCAGAAAAATCATCCCTCAAAAGCCAGCATTCCTTGTCTAGAAGGTATATACCTCCTAATTATTTTCCTCTACCTCAAATGTTACTGTGTACAAAATAAATAAAAATATTGCCTAAATAATTACATTCGGTTTTTCCACTTAATTATCATTTCACATGAAATCACAGTATGAAGCCAATTTTTTAAAATGGCTTTTTAAAATATGTTCATTATTGTATGTATGTGCATGAGGATGGGGGAGGTATGTGTCACAGAGTATGTGTGGAAGTCAGAAGACAACTGGTACAAGTGATTGTCTGCTTACACTGTGGGATCTGCAAGATAAAACTAGGGTCACTAGGCTTGAACAGCAAGCGCCTTTCTGTGATGAGTCATCTGCCTGGCCCTGAAACATCTTTCTGTTATATACATTGCACTGTTACATTGTAGTGGCACTTACCTGTGATTATCCTGTCTCATGTAGTTAGTGTTCAAGTCTGAAATATTAATAGCTTCTCTCCCTCCTTTGTAACAAAGTAGATGCAGAGAGGCCACAGAGACTAGAAGGCCCTTAATGCATGTTTCAGCCAAGCTCCTCTGTTATAACATGTGGAGGTTAGAAACACAGAGACATACTCTAATTGTGGTGACCATCAACCAAATCACATATCTTCAGAAAACCTCTAAACTTTAGAATCTAAAGCACTGGTTTCCCAACCTGCCTAATGCTGTGATGCTTTAATACAGTTCCTTATGTTGTGATGATCCACCCCCCAACCATAACATTATTGTTTTCTATTTCATAACTGTAATTTTGCTGCTGTTTTGAATTGTTATGTAAATATCTGATGTGCGGGATACATGATATTCAACTTGCAAATGAGTCTCAACCCACAGGTTGAGAACCACTAGTCTATAAAGGCTCTTGTTGAACCTGAATCATAATGCTATTCTACTCTGTCAAGCATTCCAATGGCACACATTTGAAATGTACCCTTATATCTGCTCAGCCCTGAGAGAATACTGGCAAGAAAGACACCTGGTCTGTGACTATTGAGATGACACTCAGAGGAGATTGCATGGGAACTAGTAGAATAGAACATCCTTGAGTCTCTCTAGTAAGGGATATAATAGTTCAACTAGAAAAGGTTCTCATAGCTGAAAAGTCAGGTCTTCAGAAAGTTACAAGTGTTGGTATGTTCAATAATAGTACACGTACGTTTAAAAGGTTTTTATGTCTTAATAATAGAAAAGAGACTGGAAAGGAGGGGAGAACTGGACAGGGCAAGAGGGCCAGATGTGGCCCTATAATCTTGACACTCTGGAGGTTGTGACAGGAGGATCAAGAGTTTAAGGTCATTTTGGACTACATAGTGAGTTTGAGACTTGAGACCAGCCTGAGATACATGAGACCCTCCCACAAAACAAATAAGAATGAAAAGGTCCGCTTGCAGAGGAATCTTCTCCTATGCTCACAAAGCAAAGGCAGCAAAGCCTACTGTATCAGGTCACATAGATGGTATATATGATATGAGTTATGGCAGGCTTCTGGCTTTCTTCTGAGCATCTCTACTTTTGACAGTTGCTAGACATGCTTGTGTGCTGTATGATCCTATTCCTGGGGAGATGTAAGCAAATGTCTACTTACCCCAAATACAAAAATTATGATGGACAGAAGTAAGGATACTACCAAAATCCAGCTTGGTGAACTAATGAGTTTCATTGGGGTTCCATACAGGAGTATGGGTAAGGGGTCAGTTACAGGAGCAGAAATGACTCAAAGACAGCTGCATCACTAAGGCCCACCCCAGCATGAGTGATAAGTTGAGAACTTGACACTCACTGTACAGTCTGCAGGCAGCTGGGTGGGTTGGAGAATCCTTCTTCTAAGCATGTCAGCTGTTCTCTGTGTCTTTCAGACAGCTTGGGTGTTCTGAGACAGTCTCTCTGCCAATTTTGTAACGTATATACTCTTGGAAAAAGAAGAGCCTACTGCATGTGGTCAATTTGAAAGACTTCCTGAATATTTTGAGTTGTTTATTTCCTGAGCTTCAAAAAACAAGCTTACCTATGGAATGGAATATTTTATCTGGGAGGAAATTGCTACACAACACCATGTGACCACCACCAGTCACAGCCAAGTCTTGGGTTCTGGATGCAGTTAGATAGTTCATTTTCAGCATGTAAAGGTGCTTGCTTCTGAGCATGATAGCCTGAGTTTGATTCCTGGGTCCCATGTGGTGAAAGTAGAGAACTGATTCCTGCAAGGTGTTTTCCAAGCTCCATATGTATACAGTGACACATATGCACACATACATACACTCATATATGCATGTAAATGTATGTTCTCACATATAAATAAAATTAATTAATTAATTAATTAATTAATGTAAACTTATAAAATAAAAAATAAAATCCTGGTGCTAGATCTTTCTAGGTAGCAACAACACATGTACTGGGCATGTGCCTGTGTTTTTGTTGCTGGAGAACAGAACACGTTGCTACACTTCCCCACCCCCCACTAGGCTAGAAGGGAAAAAAAAGGAGGATAAGAAGCCTGTGTCTTTTTTCCCCCTTTGCTGGTCCCATTATGTGCCTTTGCTAAAATGAAACTAAGCCAGGATTACAACTATACCATGAGCCCTGTGAATTATATTTAACAAACAGCCTGGTATGATGAGGCTTGTATAACTTAAACCATCTTTCCTTTTATAGAAATCAAAGAGCTGTTATGTTTACATTAAATATTTCCAGGTCACAAGACATCAAAAGACAGTTTTATTCATCCTCTTTTAGCAAGGAGAAAGCAGTCTTTGAAAGACACAGAAAATTCTAAACACCCTTGTTTAGACCAAATTAGTTTTTGTGAACTTTTTTTTTTTGCCCTGATTCTCACAGTGGAATCTTTCCTCCTTCCCCCCACGCTCTGAAGGCAAGTTGTTAGGGCTATTTTATAAGTAAATAGGTCATAAGCTGCACTCCATTCAGGAGTGACGTGTTTATGAAAGCATCTATTTGTCCTACAGAGTGACTGCTGGCTCGTTTCAAATATTGTTCTCAGCTGAGATCAGAATTCACAAAGAGTACACACTGCACATTTTGTTTTAAACACAATACCATAATTGTTTCTATCTTTTTTTAATTCTTCTTCTTTTCTTTTTTTTTTGTACTGATTGAATCCAGAGTCTCATGCATGGTAGGCAAGTACTTTCCAGTAGAACTATATCCTCAGCCCCAATTTTTAAATTTTCATTTAATTGTATGTATGGCAGTTTTGCCTGTATGTATGTCTATGCATTACATGTTGGCCTGGTACCTGCAGAGGCCTAAAGGGACATCAGACAGCCAGGAACTAGAGATTGGTTGTGAGCTTCCATGTGTATGCTGAGAATGGAAGAGTGTTCATCTGTAAGCGCAGCCAGTGCTCTTAACAACTGGACTCTCTCTCTCTCCAGCTTCTCTTTTTGTAAATGATGCTCTAAACTTTTAGAATCTAAGTGGAGTCATACACATGAGTGCAAGAGCTGAAACTGCAAGACTCTCAGAAGACAAGGTAGGAGTCAATCTTAGAAACGGGAGGAAAACAGGAACTTGAATGGTGATAATCAAACAGTTTTTTAAAAGTTAAAACAGAACAAATAATTAGAAGAGGATTTTTCAGAAAAAGATACACAAATAACTACTTGGCACATGAAAGGACACCATCATTACTCATCAGGGAAATGTACATGAACCACACTGACATGTCACTTCACTTCACACCCTGAGGATAGTTAAAATAAGAATGTCGACTGTGCATGACCATGTGGAGAACTAGTCTTCTAGTTCCTCAAAGTGTTAAGTTAGGGTCAGACAAAATGCTCAGTGTACTACAAAAACCTGATAACCTGAGTTACATCCTGGTATCCTAGAAAAGACAGAAGCAAAGAACAGACTCATGTGCCATGGTGTGAGTATACACATACACACACCTAATAATAGTGAATCAAAAAAAAAAAAAAAAAAAAAACCTAAGTGATAAGTATTGACTTCTATGCCCCAGCAATTCTATTGTTAGGTAAATACCAAGAGAAACAAAAAGCAGAGCTGGCAAGTTGCGTCAGTAGTTAAAATCACTTGCCTCTCTGGCCTGGTGACCCAAGTTTGATTCCTGGAACCCATATAAAGTTGGAAGGAGAGAACTGATTCCTAAGAGTTGTGACCTCCACAGGCATGCTTTCATTCACATACACACACATCAAAACACATGCATCATCGTTACCACCACCATCATCATCATGAACAAAAACTAAAAATAATTAGATGTTTACACTAAAACATATATACAAACATTCATAGTGACAGTACTCACAGTAGCCACACAGTGGGAAAAAAACATTCATTAAGTGATGAAAACAGATAAACCAAACATTTCCATATAGTAGAATATTATCCAGTCATAAGTGGAACAAAGTACTAATACATATACCACAACGACATTTCAGATGTGCCACATGAGAGCCAGGTTTGATGGCACATGCCTTTAATTGCAGTATTCAGAAGGCAGAGACAGGCAGACCTCTTAGTTCAAGGCCAGCCTGGTCTGCTACACATACTGAAATCCTTTCTCAAATTTCTTTTTAGTGTTAACTCTATTGGATCAGAGAAATGGCTCAGGAAGCCCAAAGGATCCAGATTTATTCCAGTACCTACATGTCTGCTCACAACCATCTCTATAACTCTCACTCTAGTCCCCAGGAATCTGACTTCCACTTCTAATCTTTGAAGTTGTATGTTATACAGATATACATAGTCAAAATATACATATACATAAAAAATAATTTAAAATAAATAAACACATTTTTAAATTGAAAAACAAAGTTTTTAAGCCAAATGAAAGAAGTCAGCCACACACACACACACAAGCACAGTCTGTATGAACCAATTCATTTGAAATATCGAGAAGAAACAAATTCATGGGTATAGAAGGAGGCCAATGTTACTTGAGACTTTATGTTGGAGAGGGTTGTGAAGAGGACTGGGAGTATCAAGGAGTTTAACTCTTGAAACAGTACAAGGGGTGTTTTATAAGTTGTGCATGGTGATGCCCATGTATAACCACAATGCTCCAGAGGAAAAGAGGTGAGAATTCCAAGGGCACCTGCTGCTACATAGGAATTCAAGGCCAGCCTGGGTTGCATGAAAGACCCTGACGCCCACCCTGTCTCTTTTTTCTTTTTAAGAAAAAAAGAAAGCAGTAAATCTAGTGAATAAGACTCAGTGGCTAAAGGTGCTTGCTGCTAAGCCTGACAACCTGAGGCTGGTTGATCACTACAATCCACACAGTGGAAGGAGAAACCAACTCCTTAAAGTTGTCATCCAACCTCCACAAATGAACTGTGGCAGACATACCTCCCCTGTCCTCCCTGCAAACAAATTACTCAGTGACCATGAGGGAAGGCCAGAAAGGAATAAGTATGAGACATATACTGAGAAATTTACTGCAAGCACTTGGCTTTTCTGGCAGTGTATGCAAGCCTGAATCCACAGGTCAGGTAGTTAGAAAGCAAGAGGCTGAAATTACAGTGTACTGGTAGAATTTCTAGGGAAAACCTTTCACCTGGTTGAAGCAGGCCCTCTTAGACGGATTCAATTAACTTGAGACTTTAGTCACATCTATAAGAAACCTTTCACAGCAGTACAGAGATTACAGTTTTGTATTTGTCTGCTTGTCATTTGGTCAGGATCTCACTTTATAACCCAGGCTGGCCTCCAAAACATGATCCTCATTCCTTAGCATTCTGAAAGCTGAGAATTACCAAGGCTCAGTGTTTGATTGAATACCTGGAAACTGTGGTCAGCTTCACATATGAACTGATCATGGGAAGGGTAATTGGAGAATGGCCTTTTTTTCTGAGACAGGATTTTTCTGTGTAGTCCTGGCTGTCCTGGAATTCTGTAGACCAGGCTAGCCTCAAACTCAGAGCTTTGCCTCCCAAGTGTTGGGAGTAAAGGAGTGTGCCACCACTGCCTGGCTAAAGAGTAGCTTCTTGAGAGGTTTTTTTTTTTTTGGCAGGGGGAGAGAAGAAGAGGGATGATCGTATGCCTCTAAATATATTAGAAATCAATTGTATACTTTCAATTGGGAAATTTGTGTGGTATATCAATACAATGTTTCCTATTTCCAGATTCATTCATGGTCATGGCACAGTAGTCAAGTGGTGAAAAGAAGCCAGATGTCCACCACAAAATGAAGAGACAGGGTCAGCAAAATAGCTCATCAGGTAAAGGCACCCTCCACCAAGTCTAATGACATGAGCTCAATACTCAGAAGGCAATAATTAAGTCCTACAAGTTGTCCTTTGGTTTACATATGTACTATGGTATGTTCACACACCCCTATACCACATGCATACAAAATATGTAAAAAATGTAATAACGTTTTAAGTGAATGTATAAATGTGTTGGCACATATACACAATGTCGTACTAAAGTTGGAAGGAATTCCTGTACCATACTACAAAATAAATAAGCCACAGAAACATTATGCCAAGTCGTGAAAAAGAGTAATTTTGCCATGACCACACTTCTGTAAACATTCTATCTAAAGGTATCCATGTTATAACAAGTGATAGTAGATGGTAGTTACTAGGTATTTGCCTACTCTGTGTGACACAGAATAATTGGTCAGAGAGTACAGAGTTTTAATTTTACAAAATAAAAAGCTTTGGAAATCTAGTGCATCACATTGTGAATATTCTTTCTAAAAAAGAGTTATTTATTTTTATTTTGTATGTATGGGCATTTTACCTGTATGTGTGTCTGTGTACTAGTAGCATTCAGTGCCCACAGAGGGCAGAAGATGTCAGATTCCCTAGAACTGGAGTTACAGACACCAGATAGCTGTGAGTCGTAGGTTGGGTACTGATAATCGAACCCAGATCCTCTACAAGCACAAGATTTCTTAAACACTGAGCCATCTCTCCAGCCCATGAATAATCATGACAATACCAAATTAAGCCTTAAAATGCTTAAGAGTATATGCTTGGTAGCATAAGGTCCGAGGTTTGATGCTACCCCTCCAAAAATTGTTACATTTATATAGTTTATGTCGTCTGCTTTTATTCCAGAAAAAGAATGTGTGCCCTGCATTATATGAACTCCACCCCTACCCTGTCCCCTTTTATCTATATGTCATTATAGGTAACCTTCAGAACAAGGAAGGATTTCCATCAAATAAAATAAAAATATTCTTAGAGATTCCAAGCAATACTTGCTCAATTGCCTATCACATTGTAGCCTATTTAATTTCATTAACTTCTTTCTAGAAGCTGACAAAATTCAACATAACAAAAACTTAGAGTTTAAGTTCATCTATTTGCCAATTTTCTAAAGCCTGACTGTATGCCTAGATGAACTCTTGGACTACCTGGTCCTGTTCTGGCTATAAAGAGGGGCAGAAAAGCAGCCAACAGCTGACCTTT
Organism: Mastomys natalensis; assembly: GCA_021653895.1. Lineage (NCBI taxonomy): Eukaryota > Metazoa > Chordata > Mammalia > Rodentia > Muridae > Mastomys > Mastomys natalensis. Next base: position 6,982 of record JAJTUV010003865.1, on the reverse strand, counting down.
TTTGAATGAGGAAGCAACAGCCCTCAGGGCCATCCCACTTCCTCTTCTATTGCCTCTCTACCACTTTGTCACAGTAGACAAACTCACTCAGAGGGAAAGCAGGGCAACTGGAGCTGCTGAGGTTGGACAGGTCTGTTCAGCCTTCCTTCCTTTGCAATTGATGTTCCTTCTTGGGCCTTTGTCTGGTCCTGGTTCTTCTCAATTAGGTAACTCCAACCTACTGATCTCAATTTTCAGTTGTCTCAATTTGGGAGGGGCCACTACTAGCCTCCTGTAAGCACAGCTCAAGGACACTATCAAACATCCTGCAATGAGCAGGACAGCCCATAGCAAAGAAAGACCTAGTTGCAAGAGTGGGCTGTGCTAAGGTTGAGCCAGGGACCTTTTCAAGGCTAACTCCTTGTCTTCTGGGTCTTGACTTGATTCCACTTTTGTTTGAGTGGGTTCTCATTAGTCATCATGAGAGGACACTATTATCCTTATTGGACCTTCACTATATATAGTTTATCTATCGTTATACTATTTCATCCTGTTCTCTCCTTGTATGATATGGTAATGAGTAATGCTAATTCCTAAAATGCAAAGATTAGAGACATGGATGATGAATCCCCTCCCCTTGAACTATGCTGGGGATGTAGTGAAATATAACAAATGTTTCTTTCCTCCAATGCATGGGATAATTTCACATCACTAGCAACTTGGCCCCCAGAGCATGCCAGCTCCTCATTTTCCTCTCAGTCTTTATGTCTCAGATCCTCTCTAAATGCCTTTCTCAGCTCTTATCTGCCTTCATCAGACAGGATTAGGAATGCAACACTTGATGGGCTTCTTAAGGGAAACACATGTGTATGAATGTAACTAAGTATGTATGTATGTATGTATGTATGTATGTATGTGCATCATATTCATCCAGTTCCGACACAGGTCAGAAAAGGGCATTGTATTCCCATGGAACTGAAACTATTGGTGGTTGTGGAGCTGCCTGACATGGTACTAAGAATTGAACATTGGTCTCCACTACCAGCACATGCTTTTAATTGTTGAGTCATCATCCAGAGCTCCCATTCAATATATTTAAGTGGGAAAGCATAGAAGTAAGGTAACCTTAGTGGCTTATGCCAGTAATCCTGGCATCTGGGAGGTAGAAGCACGAAGAATGAAAGTCGAAGATCATTCGATCATTCGATCATTCTCTACTATGTAGTGCATTTGAAGTCAGAAGAAACAAATTAGGTCAGTCTCAGAAAACAAAAACCACATTTTCTCTTATTTATGAATCCTGGATATTATATAGATACATGAAGTCATATATATAATATATATATATATATATATATATATATATATATATTAGATGGTATGGAGAGGGAAGTGGATATAATTACATGAAAATATCCTTATGAAGCTCAGTACCATGTACAATGAACATATGCCAATAATAATTAGAATAATAAGAACATATCAAGACTTGCATAGATATGAGACAAAGTAAGTATCTTTAGTCTTATTAATAATTCAGAGGTGACAACACTAAAAGTCATCTCAATTTAGTGCTGTATCTAAGTCCATAAAACTAGAAATTGAGACAAAATAAAGATTTTGTGAGTATGAAATAAAAGATTTTTTTCCAGGTAGCCATTTCATTGCTTGCTTTTTTTTTTTCTTTTCATAATTAATCCTTTAGGGAATCAGATAAGCTGGACAAATCGTACAAAGTTTCTAACTTTGTTGTGACTTACAAAATGGATGTACTAAAATTGTGGTAGCCATGACCCTTCACCAGCCTAGAGGTGTCACTTTCTTATAATGGAACTAATTTTTAGTTTCCCAGCTTCCCACAAAATTGTATTTAGGAACCCTGGAGTTGATTTTGAATGAATCAGTTCTAAATGAAATATGTCTATTTCTATCTGGCCACTACTGAAAATTAGTCATTACAAGGGCAGGTGGCTAAGGTTTTCAATGCTATGTATTTGGGGACTCAGCCATTATCCCATAGAGAGTCCCATGCCATACTTAGATGCTTCCCACCTCAGAAACACACTGTCAAACATGCTGGCACTAAAAATGAGCACAGCAATTATTCTGGTTACTCATGTTTTTGTAAGACCTTGGCAGTCCTCTTCTCCCTTGCTATTCAGATTAGCCTTAAGAACTTCCTTGTAATGCAGCAGTTCTCAACCTGTGAGTCATGACCCCTTGGAGGCCAAATGACCCTTTCATAAGGGTCATAATTAGATATTCTGCATATCAGATACTTGCATTACAATGCATACCAGTAGCAAAATTACAGTTAGGAAGTAGCAACAAAAGTAATTTTATGGTTGGAGGTCTCCATGACAAAAGGAACTGTATTAAAGGGTCACAGCATTAGGCAAGGTGAGAACCATTGATCTAACAGAGTGTACCCAAAATAAACACTATGTGACTTATGGAAAGAGGCCATAACATTTTACCTAGTTGTTTCTTAATATGCTCAGATTTTAACCACCACAGTGTGAGAAAGGCCAGGCCAAAGAATAGCTACTAGTAGGTGTGCCATCAGTACTGATGGCATACATATCAGATATGTAGCTGAGTAAATCGTATAACTATTCTTTCTGGTAGTGCAGGGCCTTTTGGTCTTCCAACAGAGCGCTATGAGCTGTGAAAGCTGCTCCTGCCACACTTAAAGAGAATCTGGCAGCATCAGATTTTCGAGGTAGGATCTCATACAGCTCAGACTACCTAGCCTTGAACTCGTTATATAGCCCAGGCTGATCTTAACTTTACTTTCCAAGTGGTGAGATTACACGAGTGTGCCACCATGTCCACTTTATATGGTGCTGGGGATTGAACCCAGATCTCATTCAGGCTCTCTACCACCAACTAAGTAAAATCCACAGAACTCAAAAGGTAGCCATCTTTCTTTGGTATGACAAATATTAAGTGACAGTTCAAAGGTGATTACATTTAGGCTTCAAAGTCTGGGGCAAGATGTTTATTCAGCTGTGGTCATTGGCCCACCCGCTTTCCATCTATCGAAGTTTACACCCTGCCACCGAGGTCACCAATCCAGACACTACTGACTTTATTGCTGTTAAAAGCCTGGTCAAAGATTAACCTTAAAGCAATCTTTCTGACGCCCTGTAGGGGAGAATTTATCTGCTCCTCTGTTCTGGTATAGCATTGGTTGTCTTATATGAAAGCCAGGAATTCTCTTGCAGGTCCTCACACATTATATTACCTCTTTTCTCTACCACCTGATATGTGAAAAGACTATCAGTTGCCTAAACATGAATGATAAAGTTAAAAATTAACAACTTTCAATATATTATATATTTTTGTAGTTTTACACACAGAGAAAGAGAGAGAGACAGGGAGAGAGAGAGAAGGAGAGAGAGATGTGCTTACATTTTTCTGTAAAAACAATTTGTATATGAACATACAATACCATATTATTCATCCTTTAAATGCAATGAGGGAAGATAATAAGGGAAATAAGCAGAAAGGGACAAATACTATGATTCGCTTATAAGAGAAACCTAGGGTAGTAAAACTGATGGAGCCATAAAGAATGGTACAGTCTCTGGGAGGAGCTCAGTTTGTATAAGGTTTCCCTAGAATGTGGGAAGCTATGCCCTCCAGCACTACATAAACCTGGCAGGGTTGTTATCTCAGCACTTGCTGGGTGGGAGTTGAAAGAGCAGAAGCTCCTGTTTATGTAATGAGTTCAAAGCCAGTCTCAGATACATAAGATACAATCTTACAGAGAATGTTGTGAGATGGTTAATGCTGATAAGAATGTACTTATTTAATGCCACTGAAGTGTACATTTAAAAGGGCTGACTATGGGAAAGCTGGAGCGATTGCTCAGTGATTAAAAAGCATGTGTCTCTACTAGAACACACCAGGTACAGTTTCAAACACCCGCATAGTGGCTCTCAATTTTCTGAAACTCCGCTTCTAAAGGATCTTCCACTATGCACATAGTATATAGACATACATACTGGCAAACATACCTACACATAAAATAAAAATAAATAACTCTTTTGAAAATACTGGTTGCTTTATGTCCAGGGATATAGCTTCATGGAATATTTTCCTAGCATATATAAACCTCTGAGTACTGGTTTTATGTTTTTTTTTTTTTAAGTTGTTGCAACGACCAAACATGGTGATGATATCAGCACTCAGGAGGCTGAAACAGAAGGATTATGAATTTGAAGCTAGGCTGGGCTGCACAGTAAGACCTTGTCAAAAAAAAAGTGATTAAAATGTTAAATGTTAGGTTACGTGAATATTACTACATAGCGTAAAATCTGCCATTTTTTAAATAATATTACTTTTTTTCAGTGCTACAATGGAACCCAGGACCTTATGCTGGCTAGAGAAACGCTCTGCCACTGAGCTACATCTACAGACCCTCACACTGCTCCTCTCCCAGTTTGACACAGTTACTTCTAAATATCACCAAGGAGTTACACAACCCATGCCAGAAGCTCGTCTCTGGAAGAAGCTACACTGATGTCTTCTAGGTGGTTTCGTTTCTTCCTCATGAGACTTCTGTGGAAGGGACAGAAGGCACATGTTCAGCGAACCACTTCTCTTCCCCATCACATGCTTCTCAGAGACTTTGAGTTCCAAGTTTAGCCCTGATAAGTGAATTCCACTTTCTGGGTATTAAAGTAGCAAGAATCCTTCTTGCCTTCCAAAAGAAAGAACTTGTATCCATTTGAGGCAGTGATTGTGAATGCTTTGTTTGTTTTCTTTGTGGCCTCACTGACCATTATTGCAACAGATATTAGACATAAAGAGTCACTGAAGACATTTGTTCTATTGACTCACCTAGAAAAGGCGATTTGGGACTGGAGAGATGGCTAAGCAATTAAGAGCCCATATTACTCTTTCAGAGGACCTGATTTCGGTTCCTGGTACCCACATCAGACAGTTTAAAATTCAGCTATAGGGGATTCAACACCCTGTTCTGGTCTCTGCACTCTCTACACATACCCCTCCCCAACACACACACACACACACACACACACACACACACACACACACAGTCTCTCTCACACACTCTCTCTTTCTTTGTCTCTGTTTCTCTGTCTCTCTCTCTTTCTCTCTCTCATACACACACACACACAATTTAAAAATAACCCAGGCATTGTGTCTCATGCCCTTAATCCCAGTACCAGGAAGAAACAGAGCAGACAGATGAATAGATTTCTGTGAGTTTGAAGCTAATATGGTTTACATAGTGGGTTCCAATCCAGCTAAGGCTACAAACTGATCAGTCTAATCAATTAAAAGTAAAAAGGAAGAAAAAGTGATTTTTCAAAATTTTGGGGGCATGCTTTGTAACCTGAAATTTTTCCTTTTGTTTTTCTGTTTAAGCCCATATCTAATTATTGGACTAGAAAGATAGCTCAGTGGTTAAGAGCTGGTATTGCTCTTGTAGAGGACCTGGATTCAGTTCCCAACATGCACTTCAAATGTATCACAGTTACCTGTAACTCCAGGGGATCTGGCACTGTCTGACCTTGAGTATCAATGTATATGTACACAGACAAACACATATACATAACCAAAAAACCTTTTTAAGTCTTAAAATATATCAAATCATTCTATTATAGTATTATTTAATAAGCTAACTGTATTACTATACATAAAATATTTTATGATTTTTATTTAAATTTATTTATTTACATCCTAAATACTGCCCCCTCCCAGTGTCTCCCTCACAGAGTCCCTTCCCCATCCCCACTCTCTTTCTCCTCTGAGAGGGTGGGGTCTCCCCTGGGTATCCTCACTTGTTGGGGGACCTATATGGAGATTGAGTTGCCTGTCTGCTACATATCTACCAGGGGCCTTATTCTAGCTAGTGTTCATTCTTTGGTTGGCAGCTCAGTCTCTGAGAGCTCCCAGGAGTCAGGGACACAGAACCTGAAGAAGCCACCTCCTGCAGCCAGGCAGAACCCCAGTGGAAGGATAAGGACACCAACCCACCCACAAAACTTTCAATACAAAATTTGTCCTGTCTAAAAAATGGCAAGGATAAAGATGGAGCAGAGACTGGGGGAATGGCCAACCAATGACTGGCCCAACTTGAGACCCATCCCATGGGCAAGCACCAATCCCTGACGCTATTAATGATACTCTGTTATGCTTGCAGCAGACACGAGCCTAGTGTGGCTGTCTTCTGAGAGGCTCCAACCAGCAGCTAACTTAGACAGATGTAGAGACCCACAGCCAAACATTGGACTGAGGTCAGGAACTCTTATGGAACAGTTGAAGGAAGGATTTAAGGTCCTCAGGGGGATGGGAACCCCCAGGAATACCAAGCAGATGAAAAAGATACCCATGTTCCTTCAAGGGAAGGTTGTGGTGCTAATAGGCAAGAACACCATGGTGTGAGAGGCCATCTAAAGGTACCAGCACTGGAGAAACTGCTACCTCATATTGGGGGGAGTGTGGGCTTTGTCTTCATTAAGGAGGATCTCACCGAGATTAGGCTAATCAGGTAACAGCTGCTTCCAGTGCTGGTGCTATCACCCCATGTGAGGTCACTATGCCAGCCCAGGACACACATCTGGGTCCTGAGAAGACCTCTTTCTTCCAGGTTTTAGGCATCACAACTAAAATCTCCAGAAGTACTACTGAAATTCTCAGTGATATGCAGCTGGTCAAAACAGGAGACCAAGTTGGAGCCAGTGAAATCACACTACTGAAGATGCTGAACATCTCCCCCTTCTCCTTTGGTGTGGTCGTTCCTAGCCAAGGCTGAAAGCAAGGAAAACTGGGAGGAATCACATAAGGATATGGGATTTAGAATCTTTAACTTACCGCCTCTCAAAACCACCAATTCATCCAGCTTAATTTGAGAAACAAGGAAGTGAAATCTTACTTCTAAGAGACACACACACACACACACAAGAGAGGGGGAAGGGAGGGAGGGAGGGAGGGAGGGAGGAAGAGAGGGAGAGAGGGGGAGAGAGAGGAG
>JAJTUV010003864.1:0-64232 GCA_021653895.1 Mastomys natalensis | reverse complement strand
ATCCACATCAGCGTCTACCTTTGGTGACTGCACATGGGATGGATTCCCAGGAGCAATGGTCTGTAGATGGCCCCTCCTTCAGTTTCTGTCCTGCACTTTGCATCCATATTTGCTCCCTGGAGTATTTTGTTACTTCTTCTAAGAGGGACTGTAGCTCCCCCCCCCACTTGGTCTTCATTATTCATGAGCTTTATATGGTCTGTGAGTTGAATGTTGGGTGTTTCAGGCTTCTGGGCTAAAATCCAACAATCAGTGAGTGAATACCATGTATGTTCTTTTGTGATTGGGTTACCTCACTCAGGATGATATTTTCTAGTTCCATCCATTTATATAAGAATTTATCGAATTCATTGTTTTTAATAGCTGAGTAATATTCCATTGTGTAAATGTACCACATTTTTTGTATCCATTCCTCTGTTGAAGGGCATCTGGGTTCTTTCCAGTTTCTGGCTATTATAAATAAAGCTTCTATGAACATAGTTTAGCATATGTCCTTGTTATGTGTTAGACCATCTTCTGGGTATATGCCCAGGAGTGGTATAGCTGGGTCCTCAGGTAGTGATATGTCCAATTTTCTGAGGAACCGCCAGACTGTTTTCCATATTGGTTGCACCATCTTGCAATCCCACCAACAATGGAGGAATGTTCCTCTTTCTCCACATCCTCGCCAGCATCTGCTATCATCTGAGTTTTTGATCTTAGCCATTCTGACTGGTGTGAGGTGGAATCTCAGGGTTGTTTTGATTTGCATTTCCCTGATGACTAGGGATGCTGAACATTTCTTTAGGTGCTTCTAGGTCATTCATATTTCCTCAGTTGAGAATTCTTTGTTTAGCACCATACCCCTTTTTTAATAGGGTTATTTGGTTGTCTAGAGCCTAATTTCTTGAGTTATTTGTATATATTGGATATTAGTCCTCTATCAGATGTAGGATTGGTAAAGATCTTTTCCCAATCTGTTGGTTGCTGTTTTGTTCTATTGACAGTGTCCTTTGCCTTACAGAAACTTTGCAATTTTATGTAGTCCCATTTGTCAATTCTTGATATTAGAGCACAAGCCATTGGTGTTCTGTTCAGGAACTTTTCCCCTGTGCCTAGGTGTTCGAGGGTCTTTCCCACCTTCTCTTCTATTAGTTTCAGTGTGTCTGGTTTTATGTGAAGGCCCTTTATCCACTTGGACTTAAGCTTTGTACACGGAGATAAGAATGGATCGATTTGCATTCTTCTGCATGCTGTCCTCCACTTGAACCAGCACCATTTGTTGAAAATGCTGTCCTTGTTCCACTGGATGGTTTTAGCTCCTTTGTCAAAGATCAAAATGACCATAGGTGTGTGGGTTCATTTCTGGGTCCTCAACTCTATTCCACTGATCTTCCTGCCTGTGTCTGTACCAATACCAGGCAGTTTTTATCACTATTGCTCTGCAGTACAGCTTGAGGTCAGGGATGGTGATTCCTCCAGAAGTTCTTTTATTGTTGAGAATAGTTTTCGCTATCCTGGGTTTTTTGTTATTCCAATAAATTTGAGAATTTCTCTTTCTAGCTCTGTAAAGAATTAAGTTGATATTTTAATGGGGATTGCATTGAATCTGTAGATTGCTTTTGGCAAAATGGCCATTTTTACTATATTAATCCTGCCGATCCATGAGCATGGGAGATCTTTCCATTTCCTGAGATCTTCTTCAATTTCTTTCTTCAGAGACTTGAAGTTCTTGTCATACAGATCTTTCACCTGCTTGGTTAGGTTCACCCCGAGGTATTTTATATTGTTTGTGACTATTGTGAAGGGTGTCATTTCCCTAATTTCTTTCTCAGCCTGTTTATCTTTCACATAGAGGAAGGCTACTGATTTGTTTGAATTGATTTTATAACCTGCCACCTTGCTGAACTTGTCTATCAGGTTTAGGAGTTCTCTGGTGGAGGTTCTGTGGTCACTTAAGTATACTATCATATCATCTGCGAATAGTGATATTTTGACTTCTTCCTTTCCTATTTGTATTCCTTTGACTTCCTTTTGTTGTCTAATTGCTCTGGCTAGGACTTCCAGTACTATATTGAATAGGTAGGGAGAGAGTGGGCAGCCTTGTCTAGTCCCTGATCTTAGTGGGAATGCTTCAAGTTTCTCTCCATTTAGTTTGATGTTGGCTACTGGTTTGCTGTATATTGCTTTTACTATGTTTAGGTATGGGCCTTGAATTCCTGATCTTTCCAAGACCATGAAGGGATGTTGAATTTTGTCAAATGCTTTCTCAGCATCTAGTGAGATGATCATGTGGTTTTTTCTTTGAGTTTGTTTATATGGTGGATTACATTGATGGATTTCCGAATATTGAACTATCCCTGCATTCCTGGGATAAAGCCCACTTGATCATGATGGATGATTGTTTTGATGTGTTCTTGGATTCAGTTTGCTAGAATTTTATTGAGTATTTTTGCATTGATATTCATAAGGGATATTGGTCTGAAGTTCTCTTTCTTTGTTGGGTCTTTGTGAGGTTTAGGTATGAGTGTGATTGTAGCTTCATACAAAGAATTGGGTATGTTCCTTCCGTTTCTATTTTGTGGAATAGTTTGAAGAGAATTGGTATTAGGTCTTCCTTGAAGGTCTGATAGAATTCTGCATTAAAACCATCTGGTCCTGGGCTTTTTTTGGTGGGGAGACTTTTAATGACTGCTGCTATTTCCTTAGGGGTTATGGGACTGTTTAGATGGTTTATTTGCTCCTCATTTAACTTTGGTACCTGGTATCTGTCTAGAAAATTGTCCATTTCATCCAGATTTTCCAGTTTTGTTGAGTATAGGCCTTTGTAGTAGGATCTGATGAATTTTTGAATTTCCTCGGTTTCTGCAGTTATGTCTCCCTTTTCAGATCTGATTTTATTAATTTGGATACTGTCTCTGTGCCCTCTGGTTAATCTGGCTAAGGGTTTATCTATCTTGTTGATTTTCTCAAAGAACCAACTCCTGGTTTTGTTGATATTTTGTATAGTTCTTTCTGTTTCTACTTGGTTGATTTCAGCCCTGCGTTTGACTGTTTCCTGACTCCTACTCCTCTTGGGTGTATTTGCTTCTTTTTGTTCTAGAGCTTTCAGGTGTGCGTCAAGTTATTAATGTGTGCTCTCTCTAATTTCTTTTTGTGGGCACTTAGAGCTATGAGTTTTCCTCTTAGCACTACTTTCATGGAGTCCCACAAGTTCTGGTATGATGTTTCCTCATTTTTGTTAAATTCTAAAAAGTCTTTAATTTCTTTCTGTATTTCTTCCTTGACAAAGTCATCATTGAGTAGAGCATTGTTCAGTTTCCACATGCATGTGGGTTTTCCCTTGGTTCTGTCCTTATCAAAGACCAGCCTTAATCCGTGGTGATCTGATAGGATTCAAGGGATTATTTCAATCTTTTTGTATCTGCTGAGGACTGTTTTGTGACCAATTATATGGTCTATTTTGGAGAAGGTACCATGAGGTGCTGAGAAAAAGGTATATTCTTTTACTTTAGGATGAAATGTTCTATAGATATCTGTTAAATCCATTTGGTTCATAACCTCTGTTAATTTCAATGTGTTTTTGTTTAGTTTCTGTTTCCATGATCTGTCCATTGGAGAGAGCGGGGTGTTAAAATCCCCCACTATTATTGTGTGAGGTGTGATGTGTGCTTTGAACTTTAGTAAAGTTTCTTTTATGTATGTGGGTGCCCTTGCATTTGGAGCGTAGATGTTCAGAATTGAGAGTTCATCTTGGTCGATTTTTCCTTTGATGAGTATGAAGTGTCCTTCCTTATCTTTTTTGATTACTTTTGGTTGAAAGTCGATTTTATTTGATATTAGAATGGCTACTCCAGCTTGTTTCTTGGGACCATTTGCTTGGAAAATTGTTTTCCAGCCTTTTATTCTGAGGTAGTGTCTGTCTTTGTCACTGAGGTGCGTTTCTTGTATGCAGCAAAATTCTGGGTCTTGTTTATGTATCCAGTCTGATAGTCTACATCTTTTTATTGGAGAGTTGAGTCCATTGATGTTAAGTGATATTAAGGAAAAATGATTGTTGTTTCCTATTATTTTTGTTATTAGAGGTGGAATTATGTTTGTGTAGCTACCTTTTTTTGGGGTTGTTGGAAGATTACTTCCGTGCTTTTTCTAGGTTGTAGTTTCCTTCCTTGTGTTGGCGTTTTCCATCAATTATCCTTTGAAGTGCTGGGTTTGTGGGAAGATATTGTGCAAATTTGGTTTTGTCATGGAATATCTTGGTTTCTCCATCTATAGTGATTGAGAGTTTTGCTGGGTACAGCAGTCTGGGCTGGCATTTGTGTTCCCTTAGGGTCTGTATGATATAAGACCAGGATCTTCTGGCTTTTATAGTCTCTGGTGAAAAGTCTGGTGTAATTCTTATCAGTCTGCCTTTATATGTTACTTGACCTTTTTCCCTTACTGCTTTTAGTATTTTTTCTTTGTTTTGTGCATTTGGTGTTTTGATTATTATGTGTCAGGGGGTATTTCTTTTCTGGTCTAGTCTGTTTGGTGTTCTGTAGGCTTCTTGTATGTTTATGGGCATCTCGTTCTTTAGGTTGGGGAAATTTTCCTCTATAATTTTGTTGAAGATATTTACTGGCCCTTTAAATTGGGAATCTTCACTTTCATCTATACCTATTATCCTTAGGTTGGTCTTCTCATTGTGTCTTGGATTTCCTGGATGTTCTGGGTTAGGATCTTTTTGCATTTTGCATTTTCTTTGACTGTTGTGTCAATGTTTTCCATGGTATCATCTGCGCATGAGATTCTCTCTTCTATCTCTTGTATTCTGTTGGTGATGCTTGCATCTATGACTCCTGATCTTTTTCCTATGTTTTCTATCTCCACAGTAGTCTCCCTTTGAGATTTCTTTATTGTTTCTATTTCCATTTTTAGATCCTGGATGGTTTTGTTCAATTCCTTCACCTGTTTGGTTGTGTTTTCTTGCAATTCTTTAAAGGATGTTTGTGTTTCCTCTTTAAGGGCTTCTACCTGTTTACCTGTGTTCTCTTTCAATTCTTTAAAGGATTTTTGTGTTTCCTCTTTAAGGGCTTCTACCTGTTTACCTGTGTTCTCCTGTATTTCTTTGAGGGAGTTACTTATGTCCTTCTTAAAATCCTCTATCATCATCATGAGAAATGATTTTAATTCTGAATCCTGTTTTTCTTGTGTGATGTGGTATCCAGGGCTTGCTATGGTAGGAGAACTGGGTTCTGATGATGTCAGGTAACTTTGGTTTCTGTTGCTTGTGTTCTTGCGCTTGCCTTTCGCCATCTGGTTGACTCTCGAGTTACCTGTGCTCGCTGTGTCTGACTGGAGCCTGTCTTTCCAGTTATCTTGCTTGTGTCAGATCTCCTCAGATTCCAGATGTCTCTGTGTTCCTGTGATCCTAAGCTTCCTCTGCTCTGGATGCAGTAGGTCTTCCTCTGCTCTGAATGCAGTAGGTCCTCTAGGTTGTCTCAGGATCAGGTATTTCCACAGGAGCAGATTAGCTAAGAGTCTGCCCCAGGCAAAAAGACCAGGCTCCGAGCAGAAGGGAGGTGGTATTCCTCTGCTCTGGATGCAGTAGGTCCTCTAGGTTGTCTCAGGATCAGGTGTTTCCACAGGAGCAGACCAGCTAAGGGTCTGCCCCAGGCAAAGGGACCAGGTTCCAGGTGGAAGGGGGGTGGTATTCCGGAGGGGCGGGGTTTGGGTGCCTGCTCGTTCCTTAACCTCCCCCTGAGTCCCAGTTGTAACTCTGGTGTGTGGGGTGGTGGGCAAGGTGTCTTACCCTCTGCTCTGGATGTAGTCGGTCCCTCTAGGCTGTCTCAGGATCGGTGTTTCCACAGGAGCAGACCAGCTAAAGGTCTGCCTCAGGCAAAGGGTTCGGGGCTCTGTTGGACTTTCTAAGGCTACCAATGCTCTGACTTTTTTGGCTTTATGGTTTACTTCTCTAATACAGAGAAGAAATAAGTCATTTTTCCCTACACAATATTATACTTCTCTGTTTTTAACTAATGATGTAGGTGCCACAAGACCAAAACTGTCATTTCCTAGGACCAAAGTAAAATCAATGGAGGTTCTTATAATGCCTCTCCATACTTTTAAATCATTAGTTCATCCAGAAATTCTACATTTAATTGAAATGCAATGTTTTATGTTAATTGACTTCATTTAATTTTTCCAGTTTCATTAGCAAAGTCGTTGTACCTACTTTCCAGGAGCTCAGATCACTGAATCATGGCTTGATCATGATGTTACATATTGAAGCACTCTGTAAACAAGAAGGGTGCTTGCTGAAATGTCCCTGGAAAACTTTCTTACATAGTACTTGCTTGGGAAAGATGCTGGAGAAATGGCTGAGTGGTAAATCAAAAGCACTTGACAATTTTACTGAGGACCTCAGTTCAGTTCCCAGCATCCAGATCAGATGACATACAACTGCCTGTAACTTCAGTTCCAAAGGGACCAATGCCCTTTTCCGGGCCTCCACAGGCATACTCATGGACACACACACACACTAAAAATAAATATAAAAATATCAGTTGCTTATAACTATTTATTTTTTTATTGAATATTTTATTTACATTTCAGATGTTATCCCCTTACCCCATCTCCCACCCTGCCCAGGAACCCCCTATCCTATTACCCCTCCTCCTGCTTCTATGAGGATGTGTCCCCACCTCCCCACCACACTCCCACCTCCTCACCCTCGAATTCCCCCCCACTGAGCATCCAGCTTTCATGGGACCAAGAATCTCCTTTCCCACCTATGCCGGCAAGGCCATCCTCACCTACATATACAGCTGGAGTCATGGGTCCCTCCCTATGTGCTCCCAGGCTGGTGGTTTAGACCCTGGGAGCTCTGGTTGGTTGGTATTGTTGTTCTCCTCATGGGGCCGCAAACACTTGCAGCTCCTTCAGTCTTCACTCTAACTCCTCCATTGGGAACCCCTTGATCAGTTCAATGGTTAGCTGTGAGAATCTGCCTCTGAGTATGTCAGATTCTTGCAGACCTCTAAGGAGTCAGCTATATCAGGCTCCTGTCAGCATGTACTTCCTGACATCCACATCAGCGTCTACCTTTGGTGACTGCACATGGGATGGATTCCCAGGAGCAATGGTCTGTAGATGGCCCCTCCTTCAGTTTCTGTCCCACACTTTGTCTCCATATTTGCTCCTTTGAGTGTTTTGTTACTCCTTCTAAAAAGGACGGAAGGACCCACACTTGGTCTTCCTTCTTCATGAACTCCAATTCTCTTCAAACTATTCCACAAAATAGAAATAGAAGGAACACTACCCAATTCATTCTATGAAGCTACAATCACGCTCATAACTAAACCTCACAAAGACCCAACAAAGAAAGAGAACTTCAGACCAATCTCCCTTATGAATATCAATGCAAAAATACTCAATAAAATTCTTACAAACCGAATCCAAGAACACATCAAAACAATTATCCATCATGATCAAGTAGGCTTTATCCCAGGAATGCAGGGATGGTTCAATATTCAGAAATCCATCAATGTAATCCACTGTATAAACAAACTCAAAGAAATAAACCACATGATCATCTCACTAGATGCTGAGAAAGCATTTGATAAAATTCAACATCCCTTCACAGTAAAAGTCTTGGAAAGATCAGGAATTCAAGGCCCATACCTAAACATAGTAAAAAGCAATGTACAACAAGCCAGTAGGCAACATCATACTAAATGGAGAGAAACTTGAAGCAATCCCACTAAGATCAGGGACTAGACAAGGCTGCCCACTCTCTCCCTACCTATTCAATATAGTACTGGAAGTCCTACCTAGAGCAATTAGACAACAAAAGAAGTCAAAGGGATACAAATAGGAATGGAAGAAGTCAAAGTATCACTATTTGCAAATGACATGATAGTATACTTAAGTGACCCTAAAACTTCCACCAGAGAACTCCTAAACCTGATTAAAAAAAAAAAAAAAAAACTTCAGCAAAGTGACTGATTATAAAATCAACTCAAACAAATCAGTAGCCTTCCTCTACTTGAAAGATAAACAGGATGAGAAAGAAATTAGGGAAATGACACCCTTCACAATAGTCACAAATATATAAAATAACTTGGTGTGAATCTAACCAAGCAAGTGAAAGATCTATATGACCAGAACTTCAAGTCTCTGAAGAAAGAAATCAAGGAAGATCTCATAAGATGGAAAGATCTCCCATGCTCATGGATTGGCAGGATTAATATAGTAAAAGTGGCCATCTTGCCAAAAACAATGTACAGATTCAATGCAATCCCCATTAAAATCCCAACCCAATTCTTCACAGAGTTAGAAAGAGAAATTCTCAAATTCATTTGGAATAACTATTTCTTATTGAGACAGGGTCTCACACAGTAGCCCTGGCTGTCCTGGCCTTAATAAATTCTTGTTTTATTTTCTTCTCATTTATTCACTTTAGTCACTGAGTTTAGAAATTGCTTACCAAAGCCATAAAGCAATAGGCCCTTATTCTATTTGACATAATGTCCCTAATGTATAATCATTATGGTAATGGCTATGTAAGTCATTATTTGGGAATTTTGAGATAACATTTTCTAGAACAAATTAATTTAAATCACTGTCTTTTTTACTTAGACTTATTCAGCTGCCTAATCGATGACATTTTTATATCAAAGGGACAAATCTTCACTCACAAATCACACTAATGGTGCTCTATAAACATGTGTCCTGCATTGATTTACCTGGTGCTAAACTCTTTTCTTTAAAAAAAAGAATTATTTATTTTATGTATGTGAGTACACTGTAACTGTCCTCAGACACAGAAGAGGGCATCAGATCCCACTACAGATGGTTTTGAGCCACCATGTGATTGCTGGGAATTGAACTCAGGACCTATTGGAAGGGCAGTCAATGCTCTTAACCTCTGAGCCATCTCTCCAGTTCCCAGGTGCTACATTCTTAAGGAAAATGGACTCTTCCATTCCAAGTAGCTATCAATTTCTAATTGCTTCTTAGCTTTCCCTTCTTTTTTTTTAAATTGAATATTTTATTTACATTTCAGATGTTATCCCCTTAACCCATTTCCACCCCTTTCCGCTCAGGAACCCTCTATCCCATTCCCCTCCTCCTGCTTCTATGAGGATGTGCCCCCACCCACCCACTCCCACCTCCCCACCCTCAAATTCCCCCACACTGGGCATCCAGGCTTCATGGGACCAAGGATCTTCTCTCCCACCTATGCCTGACAGGGCCCTCCTCCCTTACATATACAGCTGGAGTCATGGATCCCTCCTTATGTGCTCCCAGGCTGGTGGTTTAGACCCTGGGAGCTCTGGTTGGTTGATATTGTTGCTCTCCTCATGGGGCCACAAACCCTTTCAGCTCCTTCAGTCTTCACTCTAAGTCCTCCATTGGGAACCCCTTGATCAGTTCAATGGTTAGCTGTGAGCATCTGCCTCTGAATATGTCAAACTCTGGCAGACCTCTAAGGACACAGCTATATCAGTGGCATTCCGGTAACTTTCCCTTCTTTATGTTGGGATTTGGTATGACTTGAGTTTACTCAAGTCTTGTAATTGCTTCCTTTTGTGTCAGGATACTTCTAACTTTCAGTCATCTACCACCTCTGGCTCTTACATCCTTTCTGTCCTTCTTAAGTAATGATTCCTGAACCTTGGTAGTAGGGCTATAGATAGATTGTATTAATTACTTTTCCTTTAGCTGTGATAAAAATATCTGACAGAAACAAGAGAGGAATGTGGGATGTACTTATTTACTCAAAGTTAAGCCGAGTGGTGGTGGCGCATGCCTTTAATCCCAGCACTTGGGAGGCAGAGGCAGGCGGATTTCTGAGTTCGAGGCCAGCCTGGTCTACAGAGTGAGTTCCAGGACAACCCGGGCTACACAGAGAAACCCTGTCTCGAAAAAACCAAAAAAACAAAACAAAACAAAACCAAAAAAAACAAAAACAAAAAAAAACAAAACCAAAGTTAAAATAAAGCTAGTAACACATGATGATTTGGGACACACATGAGCATTATAACTCTTGATGCAACCCCTCTGGCTCTTCCTGCCATGTCTAATCCTACTTCAGGCTCTGTACCTGGCTCCAGGCCAGAAGAACACTCAATTTGAGGAGACACAGCATCAAGGAGCTAGACTCATGAGGTAGATGTCAAGGAGGCAGAAGGCTTTAGAGGTCAGTTGGTGGCCACTCTGAAGTTCTTAACACAAAACAACCTTTTGTGTCACTAACTCCTAGAATGAAGAAACCTATGTTATGCTGTGCTGTGCTGTGCTGTGCTGTGCTGTGCTGTGCTGTGCTGTGCTGTGCTGTGCTGTGCTGTGCTGTGCTGTGCTGTGCTGTGCTATGCTATTGGAGAAACACAAATATGAGCCAACCTACCCAGATCTAGTGTTATCTTTAGCCAACAAAGATGAAAGCATTTCTTTTAAACATAATCAATAAGAAATATGGCTCCCAGGGGCTAGTGAGATGGCTCAGTGTTTAAAAGCAGTGTCCAGGCAGACATGTTAGAGGAGAAGGATCTGAGAGTTCTACATCTTAACTGGAAGGCAGCCAGGAAGAGACTGTCTCCTTAGCTAGGAGGAGGGTCTCAAAGCCCACCCCAACAGTGACACAATTACTTCAAGAATGTCATATCTACTTCAACAAGGTCACATCTCCTAATAGTGCCAGCCCCTAGGGCAAGTATATACAAACCATCACATTCCACTCCCTGGCCTCCATAGGCTTGTTCAAACATATGAGTCTATGAGGGCCATACCTAGCAATAGCATAATGCAAAATACATTTAGTCCAACTTCAAAAGTCCCATAGTATATAATAGTCTCAACAATGTTACAAGTCCAAAGTCCAAAATCTCTTCTGAGAATCATCCAATTACTTAACTGTAATCCCCTATAAAGTAAAATCAAACAAACAAGCAAGCAGAACAAAAATCCAGTTCATATACCTCCAATATCACAGGATATACATTACCATTTCAAAACTTCATAGCATGGAAATTCTGGCCCAAAGCAAGACCAAAAGCCATCTGGGCAAATTCCAAATTTAGCATATTCATGTCTGATGTCAATGCTCTCTTCATCTCTTCAACTCCTTTCATCTTCATTGACTGCTGTTGGCAGATCTAGCATTCAGCCACAACAAACTTGTTTCTCTTGGGCTGGTTCTACTTACTGTTTGTAGGTTTTCTTAGTAGGTATCCCCCAGTTCTGATATCTCTTAAAATCTCAGGGTATCCAAGACAACTTTAACTTTACAGCTTCCTGTTCCAGTGTCTTGGATCTGCATGTGATCTTCTGGGCTCCTCCAAAGAACTTAGGTCACTTCTCCAGTTTTTCCTTCTGTAGCATTGTGGCTCTGAGGCCAGACCAGGCAATCCCCTGCTATATATGTGCCAGGGACCTCAGACCAGCTAGTGTATGCTCCCGGTTGGTGGCTCAGTCTCTGGGAGCTCCCTGGGGTCTAGGTTACTTGAGACTGCTGGGCTTCTTATGGGGTCACTCTCCCCTTAAGTTTCTTCAATTCTTCCTCTAATTCAACCATATGGGTTCCCGATATCAGTTCAACTGTTGAGTATAAGTAGCTGCATCTATCTCAATCAGCTGCTGGTAGAGCTTCTCCGAGGACAGCCATGTCAGACTCTATCTGTAATCACATCATAGTATTGGTAATAGTGTTAGACCTTGATGCCCCCACCATGAGATAGACCAGATTTGCTGGTCATTGAACCGCCTTTCTTTCAATGTCTTCTCCATTTTTGTCCCTGCAGTTCTTGTAGACTGGAACAATTCTGGGTCAGAAATTTTGAGCGTGGATTAGTAAACAAGTCCCTCCACTTGAGGCCCTGTCTATCTACTGAAGGTAGACTCTTTGAGTTCCCTCTCCTCAGTGTTGGGCATTTTGGCTAAGGTCACCCTCATTGAGTCCTGAGAATCTCTTACCTCTCAGGTCCTTGGTTCTTTCTGGAGGTGTTGTCTGTGCCCTGGACAGTTCTTTGCCCAATCCTACCTGACCTTGGTGGTTGGAGGCGAGTTGGGGCAGAGTCAATTACACAGACTCTGGGAGCAGGTGAGAAAAGCTGCAGCAAGCTCATCTGAGCACTGCTGCAAGCTCCTTTAATACCCTCCACCCACACCCCCATTGGTCCCAAGAGAGCATCTCTTCTAGACAGCAGTTCCTGATTGGCTGACTTTGTTTGCATTAGCAATCCTTGGTCTCTCAGACAGACTTCAATCAGGTCCTACTGTAGGAATGCTGGTGTCACAGGCAGTCCCAATTAGGTATTCCTGCAGGAGATGCTTTTGCAGCTGCATGGCCCCCAGCGTTTACATAGAGGCAGCCCCAACATTCCTGCTACATAAAGGCCCTCCCCTACCTCCCACTCCCTGAAGATGCATATTTCCATTCATCCTTCTGGTCCTCTGGGCTTCTCTCCTGTCCCCCACTCCCACCCCATGCCTGATCCTGCTCCCCTTTCCCCCTCCTCTCCTCACTTCCACCCAGGTCCCTCCCTCCCTCCCTCTGCCTCCTATGATTATTTTGTTCCCCCTACTAAGTGGAATTAAAGCATTCTCACTTGGGCCTTCCTTTTTGTTAAAATTCTTACAGTGTGTGGGTTGTATCCTAGGTATTCTTTACTTTTTGGCTAATATCCACTTATCAGTGAGTACACACCATACATGTTAGTTTGGGTCTGGGTTATCTTACTCAAGATGGTATTTTCTAGTTCCATCCATTTGCCTGCAAAGTTCATGATGTCTTCATTTTTAATAGCTGAATAGTATTCCATTGTGTAAATGAACCACATTTTCTGTATCCATTCTTCAGTTGAGGAACATCTGGATTTTTTCCAGCTTCAGGGTATTACAAATGAGGCTGCTATGAACATGATGGAACATGTGTCCTTGTGGTATGGTGGAGCATTTTTTGGGTGTGTGCCCTGGAGTGGTATAGCTGGGTCTTCAAGTCTATTTCCAGTTTTCTAAGGAACTACCAGATTGATTTTCATAGTGGCTGTAACAGTTGGCAATCCCACGAGCAATGGAGGAGTGTGCAGTCATTTGAGTTTTTGATCTTAGCCATTCTGATTGGTGTGAGGCAGACTCTCAGGGTCATTTTGATTTGCATTTCTGATTACTAAGAACTTTGAACATTTCTTTAATTGCATCTTGACCATTCAAGATTTTTTCTGTTGTTCTGTATCCCATTTTTAATTGGGTTATTTGGTTTTGGGGGCTTAACTTCTTGAGTTCTTTATATATTTTGGATATTAGCCCTCTATCAGATATAGGGTTAGTGAAGATTATTTCCCCATCTGTAGGTTGCTGATTTGTCCTACTGATTGTATCATTTACCTTACAGAAGCTTTTCAGTTTCATGAGGTCCCATTTATCAATCCTTGATCTTAGAGCCTGAGCGACTGGAGTTCTGTTCAGGAAATTTCCCCTTGTGCCAATGAGTTGGAGGTTCTTGCCCACTTTTTCTTCTGTTAAATTCAGTGTATCTGGTTTTACATTGAGGTCCTTGATCCATGTGGACTTGAGCTTTGTGCAAGGTGATAAATATGGATCTATTTTTACTCTTCTACATGAAGACCACCAATTAGATCAGCACTATTTATGAAAGATGCTTTCTTTTTTTTTATTAGTAACTTAAAAAAAATGTTAATCAAAATCTTTATAAGTTTGGTAATGCTCAATAACCAAACATTGATGTCCATACAATCAGAAGTGTAACCCAAAAACCCAACCTAGATATACCAACTATCTTTGACTGGCGGAGACACGAGCATTAATCTCCATACCCTACTGTCGGGAGCCGTTCCGCCATCGGAAGATGGCGCCGGTGATGTCGGGAGCCGTTCCGCCATCGGAAGATGGCGCCGGTTCCCTGCTTCCTGGTTACTCTCGAGAGTAACGCATGCGCAGTTGTCCATTAGATTTTGCAAGCTGTTTCCCTCTGATTGGCTTACGCTAAAGCACCAATGAGGGACGCACACGCCATACCGAGCCTATATAAGTGACGAGCTCCTCGAGCTCGTGGTCCTTCTCCATCTTGGAACAGAGCGGCATAATAAAGAGTGCTGTCAGAAGAATCTGTTTGCCGCGTCTTCTTATCGGCGAAGTGGGCGCGACAAAGTGGTGCCGAAACCCAGGAACGGCCCGACCCGGGCGAAGGACGACTCGAAGGACCCCGGACTGCTCGTCGGGAGAGAATTCAGTGTGCGCGCTGAGGAGCCTAGGCGCTTTTCTGCAAGGTATGATTAGTTTTGTGGGGTCATTCTGATTATATTGCTCGCTTTCATTTTCGGCTTGTTCTGCTGTTTTTGTCTGAATGTGGGAAAAGAGACAAGATCTGCACGTACCCTTTCTGTGACATCGAATAGCTAGCTGTAAGTCTCAGGTAGGTAACTGAGCGGCACTCCGCTCCTGTAGAGAAAGGAATGTATGGGAAATCAGCACTGAAGCCTATGTCTGAAGCGGTGCGGGCACTGCTTCGAGGGAGGCATTTGAAGGTTCCAGAAAAGGTTGTCATAGGTTTTTTGAAGGAGATAGACAGGATCGCTCCTGGTTTATTACTTCCGGGTCCTTGACTATGGGATCTTGGATAAAATTAGGGAGGGATCTGACAAATGAGAAGGAGAAAGGGAAACTTTGACCGGGTACGTGGCCATTATTCAAGCTAATTAAATCCTGTATAGCAGATGAGAGATGCGAAAAGCAAGTGAAAGAAGGGCAGAAACTCCTGAATGACCACCAAGACAGTCTATCAGAAGCAGAAAAGAGAGAGGATATAAAAGGGAAAGAAAAGTCACAAAAGAAAATAACAAAAGACAGGGTCAGTAAGACAAGACAAGATTTAAAGCCAGGCTTAAAAGAGAAAAACCCGCCAAAGATATATCCGAGTTTGGCGCAATTTCGAGAACCCAGGGCCGAGTTATCCTCCGAAGGGGAGACGTCCTCTGGAGATGATGACTCGATTTTGGGAGATCTCGACCCTGAAGAGCAGGCAGAATTAGAAGAGGAAGCCGCAAAATATGAGGAGGAACGATATAGATCAAATCCTCCATATGCTCCAGAGTACCGCCCTTCAGCCCCCCTCTTGAGGGAAGGGCTGAAGCAGCCAGGTCAGAGAGGAAGCCAACTTGGCTACCAACATCTACTTCCCATATATCAGAAAAGGAAAGGAGAAAAATCTCGAGAGCATTCCCCGTATGGGAAGAAAATGGTGCGAGACAATATCAAGCACTAGACTTGAAATCCCTCAAAGCCGTGGTAGAGGCAGTGCAGACCTATGGAGTCAGCGCTGCTTATACTACAAGCCTAATAGAAAGGATGTCATCCACCGCAATGACCCCTGAGGATTGGTACAACACAGTGAAAGCAAGTCTCTCAATGGGACAATATCTAGATTGGAAGTCTATCTTCCAAGAGATGTGTGCTTCTCAGGCTAAACAGAATGCAACCGACCCAAATACGCACTATTGGACCTATGAGATGCTTACGGGTCAAGGACAGTGGGTTGCCAATCAGACAGGATATCCATGGGAGGTCTATCAACAGATTAATACAGCAGCCATAGCAGCCTGGAAACGTTTGCCCAATAAAGGACAGGTTGCAGGGAATCTAACCAAGATCATCCAAGGGTCCACCGAGCCATTCTCCGACTTCGTGGCTCGGATGATGCAGGCAGCAGGGAGGATCTTTGGAGACCCAGAGTCATGTATGCCACTAATAGAACAATTGGTCTTTGAACAGTGTACTAAAGAATGTAGAACTGCCATAACTCCTTGGAAGGCGAAAGGCATCTCGGCCTGGATGAAAGCCTGCCGAGAGTTAGGAGGCCCTTTAACAAACGCAGGCCTTGCCGCTGCGGTTCTGACCGCCCAAAAGGGAGACAGGCGTTGTTATAAATGCGGAAAGCTTGGTCACCTTCAATGGCAATGCCATTCCCGAGGACCTGCGGACCGCAGTCCTAAGCAGCCTGGATTATGTCCTGTATGTAGAAAGGGGAAACATTGGGCAAATGAATGCAGATCAGTGAAGGACATACACGGAAAGCCTATCATAGCCAATCAGTCAAAAAACGGGCAGAGGGGCCCTCGTCCCCAGGGCCCACAAATATATGGGGCAGTGAGACAACCGCAGAATCGGTCAGGAGAGCAACACCAGGCTCAGCAGATTGGACCTGCGTGCCACCACCCGCGCAGTACTAACACCAACCATGGGGTGCCAGCCTATTCCTTCAGACTTTCAAGGCCCCCTGCCAGAGAATACAGTGGGCTTGGTTTTGGGCCAGTCCTCTGCTACCCTTAGGGGCCTCATAGTACACCCAGGAGTCATAGATCAGGACTTTACTGGACAAGTAAAGATTATGTGCTCCTCCCCAAGAGGGATATGTGCCATTACTCCAGGAGACAGAATAGCTCAGCTCCTGGTACTACCTAGTCTACATTCCAAGTATCCAAGCCGCCCTGTAAATCGAGGGGAGGCGGGATTTGGCTCCACCGGAGGCCTTTGTTCCTTTTTGTCATTACAATTAGATGATAGACCAATGATGACTTTAAAACTTGATGGTAAGCCTTTCACAGGATTACTGGACACGGGAGCAGACACCTCCATTGTTTCCAGTAAGTGGTGGCCAAAAGAGTGGCCTCTCAATAGATCTTCCCATTCCCTACAAGGGCTGGGATACGAGGCAACTCCGAGTATTAGTGCTCGACCACTATCCTGTGAAGATATGGAAGGAAGAAAGGGCATTGTTACCCCTTATGTGTTAACGTTACCAGTAAACTTATGGGGAAGAGATATTTTGAAACAGTTAAATTATAGGTTGACCAATGATTATTCCAGTCAGAGTCAAAAGATGATGAAGGAGATGGGCAGCGTGCCCGGGAAAGGATTAGGAAAATATTTGCAGGGACGAACTAGTCCGATTACCGTAGCTTCGAAGAGTGATCGAACCGGACTGGGTTTTTCGTAGGGGCCATTGAGGAGACCATTCCCATACCTTGGAAAAAGGAGGGCCCGGTATGGGTTCCACAATGGCCGTTATCCTCCGAAAAGCTCCTTGCTGCAAAAAATCTAGTGCAGGAACAGTTGCTTGCTGGACATCTAGAACAGTCTTATTCCCCTTGGAATACCCCAATTTTTGTTATAAAGAAAAAATCTGGAAAATGGAGATTATTACATGATTTGAGAGCCATAAATCAACAAATGCAAATTATGGGCTCGATTCAAAGAGGTTTACCCTTATTGTCAGCCCTACCCAAAAATTGGCATATTATAATTATAGATATTAAAGATTGTTTTTTCTCCATCCCACTACATGAAAGGGATCGAGAAAGATTTGCCTTTACATTACCAAGTATAAATCATGAGGAACCTGACATTAGATTTCAGTGGAAAGTACTCCCCCAGGGGATGGCCAATAGTCCCACTATATGTCAATTATATGTGGGACTGCTATTCAGCCTATCAGACAACAGTTTAAAAAGATTAGAGTTGTTCATTATATGGACGACATTTTATTGTGTTATTCTGATAAAGAGCTCCTACAAGAGGCATTTTTAGTCCTGTCTAAAACCTTAAAAACCAAAAATTTGTTTATAGCCCCTGAGAAGGTACAAGAAGGAGCTTTAGGTAGTTTTCTAGGCACTATCATAACCCCATTAATAGTTAAGCCACAAAAATTGACAATCAGGAGAGACAACTTGCGAACATTAAACGACTTCCAAAAATTGTTGGGGGATATAAATTGGCTGCGGCCTTTTTTAAAATTGTCCACCTCTGAATTAAAGCCATTATTTACTATTCTTGAAGGTGAGGCCGCTATTACCTCCCCTCGCATTTTGACTTCCGAGGCAGCCAAAGTATTAGATATGGTAGAAGAGTCTCTTAAAAATGCCATGCTTGTTCGTTTTGATTTAAGTGATCCCTATCAGTTATGTATTATTCCTTCCCCACAACAGCCTACTGCTGTGTTATGGCAAAATGGTCCGTTACTTTGGATACATCCCGATATTTCTCCAGGAAAAGTGTTGGGTCATTATCCTACCTCAGTTGGTGATCTGGCCCTAAGAGGTATCCAACAAGCTATAACTCATTTTGGTGTTCCCCCAGATTCTCTTATTGTTCCATATACAGCACATCAGGTACAAGTGCTGTGTTCTACTGTTGATGTATGGGCTATTTTAAGATGCTCGTATTCGGGCACCATTGATAATCATTTTCCAAAACATCCTCTGTTACAATTTGTTTTAAATAATGCTGTTATTTTTCCAAGCATGACCAAAGTTAAACCCATTGAAAATGCAATAGATGTTTATACAGATGGATCTAATACTGGAATAGGAAGTTACGTTGCTGAAGGTAAGATTGTTAAAATTCCTTTTAATTATACCTCTCCTCAATTAGTGGAATGTGCAATGATTGCAGTGGTTTTAAAACGATTTGATCAACCCCTAAATATAATTTCAGATTCCCATTATGTAGTGAAAGCAGTTCAAATATTGGAGACGGTGGGTGTCATTCAGTCTAAAAGTACTGCAGCCCACTTGTTTTCTGAGATTCAACATATCATTCGAGGTAGGATACATCCCTTTTGCATTGTTCATATACGAGCACATTCTCTATTACCTGGACCCATGGCCGCCGCTAATGAATTGGCAGATAGAGCCACCAGACAAGTTATGCTAACTCGAGATCCTATTCAGTTAGCCACAGAATTCCATCAGTTATATCATGTACCAGCAAATACTCTTAAAATCAAATTTAAATTGTCTCGTTCGCAAGCCCGAGATATTGTTCTTAAATGCACGGGTTGTGCAGAGTTTAGACCTTCACCGTCCTTGGGAGTGAATCCTCGAGGACTTTTACCATTACACCTTTGGCAGATGGACGTTACTCATATTCCTTCATTGGTAAACTAAAATATGTTCATGTTTCCATAGACACCTATTCTGGCATCATTCATGCCACGCCTCTGTCAGGGGAAAAGGTGGCTAATGTAATTACCCATTGCCTAGAGGCATGGGCAGCTTGGGGGAACCCAACAGTTAAAGACAGATAATGGCCCAGCCTATACATCTAAGACTTTCCAACAATTTTGTCTACGGATGGGTGTGCGCCATACTACTGGCCTGCCATATAATCCGCAAGCACAAGGAATTGTAGAGCATGCCAATGGCACCCTTAAAGTGACATTACAAAAACAGAAAGGGGGGATAGGCCCTGGCAAAGGACCTAAGATCTCCACCTCCCTGGCCTTATTTACCTTAAATTTTTTAAATTTGGATTCTGCTGGCAAATCCGCAGCAGACAGACATGCCTCCCCCAGTTCTTTGCGAGAAGAAGTTAGATGGAAAGATGTCATTAATAATATATGGAAAGGCCCGGATCCAGTATTAATACGATCCAGGGGAGCTATTTGTGTTTTCCCGCAGGATCAAGACAATCCGATTTGGGTCCCGGCACGATTGACCCGGCTGGTAAAACAAGATGGGAAGCCCCCTGAGCCTGATCCTGTGGCTGCTGAGTCTGACGCTGTTATGTGCGACCACACACCCACCACCACAACCGCAGCTGAGATGGGGAATTATGACAACGTTCCCGAGACCTATGCCGGTCATGCATAGTTCATTAACCTTGTTTGGACAAAAACGCGATTTTGGTATTACGGCTGCTATTGTGGCCATCATAGCCACTTCTGCAGTTGCTGCCTCCTTGACTGTTTCCTCATTGGCCCTGTCGGGACAAGTGGCCACTGTTAACACTTTAAATAATTTGTCATCTTCCCTTACTCAAGCTATTGATACACAAGCCTCTTTAAATACCCAATGGAAAGGTGGCTTGATGATAGTCAATCAACGTATAGATCTGGTTCAAGAGCAAGTAGATATATTGTGGCAATTGGCTCAATTAGGGTGTGAAACGAAATTCCCTGGCTTGTGTGTTACATCCGTCCAATATGAGAATTTCACTAGGGCGGCCAATCTCTCAAAAGAACTTTCTCATTTATTGCAATATAATTGGCCGACAGAATTTGATGAGACCATGAGAAAGTTACGATTGGCTATTATTCAAATTAATTCTACCCGATTTGGTATACTATTGGCTGGTGGACTAGTGCTCTCTCTTTGGATGCTTAGCAAACTGAAAAGACAACAGCGACAAAACAAAGTGGTCATCGCGCAGGCTTTACTTGCGGTAGAACAGGGAGCATCCCCCAAGCTTGGCTTAATATGCTCAGACACTGAGACTCTGCTCTGACTAGACATCTCTGAGGGCTCAGGTTCCTATTGCACCAGAGTGCGGTCGAGCGGATCTGTACATCTCCCAGGGCTCGTGTTCCCATTGCACGGGATAAAGGTGTACAGAGTCTCGCCCACACGGTCACTTCGAACGGCGGAAGTTGAGGAGGCTTTTGGCTGATCAGTGACGTAGTGGTGCATCCGTTTGACATTTTAATATAAAGTAAAGGGGGAGGAGATGTCGGGAGCGCCGTTCCGCCATCGGAAGATGGCGCCGGTTCCCTGCTTCCTGGTTACTCTCGAGAGTAACGCATGCCAGTTGTCCATTAGATTTTGCAAGCTGTTTCCCTCTGATTGGCTTACGCTAAAGCACCAATGAGGGACGCACACGCCATACCGAGCCCTATATAAGTGACGAGCTCGAGACCCCCCCCCCGTCTACTAGCTCCTCCTTTCCTTCTCCTCCTCCTCCTCCTCTCCTTACTCCTCCTCTTCCTCTCCTTACTCCTTCCACCTTAGCTCCTCCTACATATCACCCTTCCTATTAAGATAAAACTTTTCTCTCAAAATACAATTAGAGCATAACTATAACAATTTGTATCCGTAAGATACAAGATAGACGTAATACCCAGTCCATCATTTTGTTGACTAAACAGAACCTCTGTCATCTCTCCTAACTAAAACTTAGCTCTGAACCTGGCTTTTTTTTCTTGGCCTCAGAATGAATGTCAGCTGAAATCCATCCTCTCAAATCTGTTCTATCAAAATAAATAGCCGGGATTGGCTATGAGACTATAAGTCTTCAACCCCATCAGAAATCCAGAATGACTGAATTAACTGAAATTATGGGAAGCAGAAAGCATAGCTTCTAAAACTTAGCCAATTTATAGAGACCACTGAACGCCTGGACAGTCCCTATACTACAAAACGTTGGAGAATCTGATCGTCAGCCCTCTGGCCAGGATCATCTAACAGACCTAGTAATGCAGGATTATTAAGGGCTGATTACTCTGTCTTGGCAGATATCAGTCGACTATTCTGCAAGTGTGTCCTTTTCAGGACAGTAATTTGTCTGTAGATGAAAAGAGGCAATTCTTGCCTAGTGGCTGTCTCACCACAACTGGAGTAACTCCAAAGATGCTCAATTTCTTCTTAGAATCCAAGACAGGGAAGCTGTCAGGAGCAGACAGGTCTCTAATCAAAATGAACCTTAATACAGAAATGTTTGTAACATCAATTTTGTGTACTTCTGACGTTTTGAAAACCAACTACCCACGTAAGGCAATCTGGACTGTTGTCTGTTAACTCCTCTCAGCTATTTCTAAATAAAATATAGAAAACACCATAACAATAAACTCAGAGCCATGAATTTGCTATAGGCCCTTAACTCACAGGCTAACCATCTCAAATCAGTTAAAAAAGTTAAAGAAGGACTGGGTCTAAGCCTTGCATTCCTAAATGTGTTATATAGGCACAATGCTTATGAGAGTAACAATATTAATCTCACTCCTATATCAATAAGAAACTCGTACCAATGAAAACCTTAAATTTAAAATCAAAGTAAATTTTGAACCATTTAAGAAATTATAACTTCAGCTTAATAACAATCATACAGATTTCTACCAATAGGTTATGGTTATGCAATAAATCCTAGCTATTCCTTCCTGTTCCAACAAAACCACTACTTTTCCCTAGAAAGACAGTCCAATATTAACCACCTCAGTCCCCAAACCTAAGGAATAGGGGTGCCTATTTAACTTTAACTTCTTCAAGCTGATTATGGGCATTTGGATATTAGAAGAGGGGTGGGGGGAAGAATAAATTGATAAGCCTCTGATGTCTGTGTCTTCACTGCATCCAGCTGAAATTCCAGGACATTAGAGGTTCGAGCAGGTCTGCTCAGCTTGCTTGATGAGTAGATACACCAAGGCTGTGTATTCTGCAATATACAATTCTCAAGACAAATTTTAGTATCAAGGTAATTTTTTGTTTGACATCTGAAATCTAGGCTTCTGGCGACTTGCCTCTGTCATGTCTAATCCATATAATTCTGGGAGTTTCTATGAGGGTGTGGTCCCACCGTCCTCCCATTCCCGCCTCCCTTCTATCAAATACCCCAACACTAGGGAATCCAAACTTTCAGTCACCAAGGCCTTCCACTTCCACTAATGCCTGACAAGGCCACCCTCAACTACCTATACATGTGGAGCCATGAGTCCCTCCCTTTGTGTTCTCAGGCTGGAGGTTTTAGAATGTCTACTCCAGCTTGTTTCTTAGGACCATTTGCTTAAAGAATTGTTTTCCAGCCTTTTACTCTAAGGTAGTGTCTGTCTTTGTCACTGAGGTGGTTTTCCTATATGCAGCAAAATGCTGGGTCCTGTATACATATCCAATCCGTTAGTCTATGTCTTTTTATTGGGGAATTGAGTCCATTGATATTAAGGAACAGTGATTGTTCCTTCCTGTTATTTTTGTTATTAGAGGTGGAATTATCTTTGTGTGGCTATCTTCTTTTGGATTTGTTGGAAGAGTATTTCTTTCTTGCTCTTTCTAGGGTATAATTTCCCTCCTTATATTGGAGCTTTCCTGCTAATATCCTTTGTAATTCTGGGCTTGTGGAAAGATATTGTGTAAATTTGATTTTGTCATGGAATATCTTGGTTTCTCCATCTATGTTAATTGAGAGTTTTGCTGGGTATAGTAGCCTGGGGTGGCATTTGTGTTCTCTTAGGGCCTGTATGACATCTGTCCAGGATCTTCTTGCTTTTATAGTATCTGGTGAGAAGTCTGGTGTAATTCTGATAGGTCTGCCTTTATATGTTACTTGGCCTTTTTCCCTTACTGCATTTACTATTCTTTCTTTGCTTTGTGCATTTGGTGTTTTGATTATTTTGTGACAGGAGGTATTTCTTTTCTGGTCTAGTCTATTTGGCATTCTGTAGGCTTCTTATATGCTTATGGGCTTCTCGTTCTTTAGGTTAGAGAAGTTTTCTTCTATAATTTTGTTGAAGATATTTATTGGCCCTTTAAATTGGGAATCTTCACTCTCATCTATACCTATTATCCTTAGGTTTAGTCTTCTCATTGTGTCCTGGATTTCCTGGGTGTTCTGTGTTAAGAACTTTTTGCATTTTGTGTTTTCTTTGACAGTTGTGTCAATATTTTCTATGGTATATTCTGCACCTGAGATTCTCTCTTCTATCTCTTGTATTCTGTTGGTGATGCTTGCATCTATGACTCCTGATTTCTTTTCTAGGTTTTCTATCTCCAGGGTAGTCTCCCTTTGTGATTTCTTTATTGTTTCTACTTCTATATTTATGTCCTAGATAGATTTGTTCAATTCCTTCACCTATTTGGTTGTGTTCTCTTGTAATTCTTTAAGGGATTTTTGTGTTTCCTCTTTAAGGGCTTCTACTTGTTTACCTGTGTTCTCCTCAAATTCTTTGAGAGTGTTATTTATGTCCTTTTTAAAGTCCTCCATCATCATCATTAGAAGTGATTTTAAATCTGAATCTTGCTTTCCTGGTGATATGGGGGAATTCAGGACTTTCTAGTGTGGGAGAACTAGGTTCTAATGATGCCAAGTACCCTGGGTTGCTGATGCTTATATTCTTGCGCTTGCCTTTCGCTATCTGGAACACCTTAGTGCTATCTGCCCTGTCTCTTACTGGAGCCTGTCTTTCCTATTATCTTGGTTGTTTCAGAACTGTGTGGGGTGGGTGTTACTACTGGGGTTAGAGCTGGGGCCCAAGATCTGCTCAGTGCTCATGCCCAGACTGGAAGGAACCAGTGCTCCAGGCCAGGAGAAAATTCCTGGGTCCTAGTGGGTCCCAGTTACTCCCTGTTTGGGGCAGGTGTTGCTGTCTCCTTACCTAAGATACTGCCCAGGTTAGAGCTCCTGGGAGGCCCACTTCCTCTGGGTTTTGTGAGATTGGGTGCAGAGTTGCTGCCATGGATCTGCTCAGTGCTTGGGCCCAGACTAGAAGGCAAAAGATGCTTTCTTTTTTCTACTGTATGTTTTTGGCTTTTTTTTTTTTTTTTTGTCAAAGATCAAGTGTCCATAGGTGTGTGGATTTACCTCTGGATCTTTGATTCCATTCCATTGATCAACCTGTCTGTCTCTGTACCAATACCATGCAGGTGTTTTGTTTTATCACTATTGCTTTGTAGTACAGTTTGAGGTCAGGGTGGTGATTTCCCCAGATCTTTTATTGTTGACAACTGTATTTGGCTATCTTGAGTTTTTTGTTTTTCCATATGAAGTTGAGAATTGCTCTTTCCATGTCTGTGTAGAATACTGTTGGAATTTGATGGGGATTGCATTGAATATGTAGGTCTCTCTTGGTAAAATGGCCATTTTCGCTATGTTTATCCTACCAATCCATGAGCATGGGAAATCTTTCCATCTTCTGATATCTTCTTCAATTTCTCTTTTCAGAGATTTGAAGTTCTGGTTGTACTTTCACTTGTTTGGTAAGAGTCACACCAAGATATTTTATGCTATTTGTGGCTATTGGGAAAGGTATTATTTCTTAAATTCTTTCTCAGTCTGTTTATCATTTGTTTAAAGAAAGGCTACTCATTTGTTTGAGTTAATTTGTTTGCCACACCATTTTGCTGAAGTTCTTTATCAGCCTGGGAGTTCTCTGGTGGAATTTTTGGGATTGCCTATGTATACTATCATATCATCTGCAAATAGTGATACTTTGATTTTTTCCTTTCCAAATTTGTGTCCCCTTGATCTCCTTTTGTTGTCTAATTGCTCTAGCTAAAACTTCAAGTACTATATTGAATAAATAGGGAGTGGGCAGCCTTGTCTCTTTTAGTGAGATTGGCTCTAGTTTGTCTCCATTTAATTTGATGTTGGCTGTTGGTTTGCTATGTATTGCTTTTCTTTATGTTTAGTTATATGTCATGAATTCCTGGCCTCTCCAAGACTTTTAACATGAAGCAGTGCTGTATTTTGTCGGAGGCTTTTTTAGCATCTAATGAGATGATCATGTGGCTTTTTTCCCTTGAATTTGGTTATATAGGATATAACCTTGATGGATTTTCATATATTGAACCATCCCTGCATCCCTGGAATGAGCCTACCTGATTGTGGTGAATGATAGTTTTGATATGTTTTTGGTTTGGGTTTGCAAGAATTTTATTGAATATTTTTGCATTGATACCCATAAGCAAAATTGGTCTAAAGTTCTCTTTGTTGGGCTTTGTGTGGCTTAGGTATCAGCATAACTGACTCCATAGAATGAATTAGGTAGTATTCCTTCTGTTTCTATTTTGTGAAATAGATTGAGAAATATTGGTATTAGGTCTTCTTTGAAGGTCTGATAGATTTCTGCACTAAAACCATCTGGCCTTGGGCTTTTTTTTTAGTTGAAGGGTTTATAATATTTCTACTATATTTCTATTTCCTTAGGGGTTATGAGACTGTTTAGTTTAACAAATCTTGATTTAACTTTGGTATGTGATATCTGTCTAGAAAATCATTCATTTTACCTAGCTTTTAAAGTTTTGTAGAGTATAGGCTTTTGTAGTAGGTTCAGATGATGTTTTGAATTCCCTCAGTTTCTGTTGTTATGTCTCCCTTTTAATTTCTGATTTGTTAATTTGGATACACTTTCTGTGCTCTGTAGTTAGTTTGGCTAAGGGTTTATCTATCTTATTAATTTTCTCTTGCCGGGCGGTGGTGGCGCACACCTTTAATCCCAGCACGTGGGAGGCAGAGGCAGGCGGATTTCTGAGTTCGAGGCCGGCCTGGTCTACAGAGTGAGTTCCAGGACAGCCAAGGCTGCACAGAGAAACCCTGTCTCGAAAAAACCAAAAAAAAAAATTTTTTTTCTCAAAGAAGCAGCTCTTGGTTTTGTCAATTCTTTGTATTGTTTTCTTTGTTTCTAACTGGTTGATTTCAGCCCAGAGTTTTACTGCTTCCTGCCATCTACTCTACTTGGGTGTGTTTGATTCTTTCTGTTCTAGAGCTTTCAGGTGTGCTGTTATATTGTTTATATAGTATCTCTTCAATTTCTTTATGAAGGCACTTAGTGCTATAAATTTTCCTGTTATCATTGCTTTCATTGTGTCCTATAAGTTTGGGTATTCTGTATCTTCATTTTCATTGAATTCTATGAAGTCTTTGATTTCTTTTTTATTTCTTCCCTGACCAAGCTATCATTGAGCAGAGAGTTGTTCAGTTTCCATGAGTATGTGAGATTTCTTTTGTTTTTCTTGTTATTGAAGTCTAGTCTTAGTGTGTGGTGATCTGATATGCATAGGATTATTTCAATGTTTTTGTATCTGTTGAGGTTTGTTTTGTGTCCCATTATATGATCAGTTTTGGAGAAGGTATCACGAGGTGTTGAGAAGAAAGCATATTCTATTGTTTTGTGGTG
This sequence comes from Mastomys natalensis, assembly GCA_021653895.1. Lineage (NCBI taxonomy): Eukaryota > Metazoa > Chordata > Mammalia > Rodentia > Muridae > Mastomys > Mastomys natalensis. The sequence goes on along the minus strand of JAJTUV010003864.1, from coordinate 37,597 downwards.
AAATGCTCTATAGATATCTGTTAAATCCATTTGGTTCATTACTTTTGTTAGTTTCTCTCTCTCTCTCTCTCTCTCTCTCTCTCTCTCTCTCTCTCTTTACATTTTTATTGGATTTTTTATTTATTTACATTTTAGATGCTATCCCCTTTCCAGATTTCCCCTCCTAGAAAACCCCTAACCCATTCCCACTCCTTCTTTTTGCTTTTATACCATTTTAATTACATGCAAGTATAAAGGTCAGTTCTAGGTTGAGGAATTAGCAATACAATAGATGAAACATTCAAGGAACAAACAAGATAATTAACCTATGTCTCTGTTTAGTTTTTTTTTTTTTCAATGACATGTCCATTAGTGAGAGTAGGGTGTTGAAGTCTCCTACTATTATTTTGTGAGGTTCAATGTGTGTTTTTTTGGCTTTAGTGACATTTCTTTTAAAAATGTAGGTGTTCTTGCCTTTGGGACATAGATATTCAGAATTCAGACTTCCTCTTGGTGGATTTTTCCTTTGATGAATATGAAGTGTCCTTCCCATCTTCTTTGATAAGTTTTGGTTGGAAGTCTGTTTATTGGATATTAGAATGGCAAGTCCAGATGTTTCTTTCCACCAATTGCTTGGAAAACTTTTTCCAGACTTTTACTCTGAGGTAGTGTCTGTTTTTGTCACTGATATGTTTCTTGTATCCAACAAAATGCTGGGTCCTGTTTAAGTATCCAGTCTGTTAGCCTGTGTCTTTTTATTGGGGAATTGAATCCATTGATGCTCAGAGATATTAAAGACAAGTGATTGTTAGTTCCTCTTATTTTTGATGCTGGAGGTAGTATTATGTGTGTATGATGCTCTTCTTTTGGGTTTGTTGTGAAATATTTAATTTCTTGTGTTTTCTTGGGTGTTATTTCCTTCTAGGTCTCTCTGTATGGCTGGATTAGTAAAAAGATATTATTTAAATTTGGCTTTGTCATGGAATATTTTGGTTTCTCCATCTATGATGGCTGAGGTTTTGCTGGGAATAGTATCCTGGACTGCCATTTGTGTTCTCTTAGGATCTGAATGAAATCTGACCAGAATCTTGTGGTTTTTAGAGTCTCTGTTGAGAATTCTGGTATAATTATAATACTGAAGGCTGTTAGGTCTGCCTTCAGTAGGGTAGTGGGCCAAGTGTACTGGGCACTGTCTAGTGTGTTGGGAAGCCAAGTAGAACTTTCAGTGTCACGCCATGGGAAAAGCCAGAGCATGAGTAGATTATAATGTTCTGGGTGAATAAAGCTCCATAAAGAACCACAATCATGTGTTTCTCCTACAACAATTGTATTTCTCTCTCAGTCCATGATTTTCCCAGGGGATGAAGTGTAAACAGTTTAAAATCATTCCGATCTCATTAAGAACAACAACAAAAAAGGCAAGTCCTTTAGATAAGATGAAATTCACTGAAGTCTTTTCCAACACATTGAACAGCAGAAGAGCTCCTAAGGAAAAAAATTAAACCCTGCATTTTGAGTTATACCAGGTGAGTCTGAATTATGGATTTTCACATGTTTGTAGGAGAGCAGACTTACACAAAACTTAAAATTTCCTTTGATGTGTTTGCATTAATTTAGATCAAATCAGAGTAATTAGTTTTTTTACCTAGAGAAACATCATTTCCTTGTGCTAGAATCATTCTAGATTCATCACTTTCCCCACAAACTTTTCCAGGATATGTCTGGAAACCACACTGGCAGATCTCAAAATCTTTGTCTACTCCTAATCATAATGTTTAATCCAGTTATCTCTAGGAATGACTGTTCAGCTAGTAAGTTTCAAATCCCAGTTATTTTCACTCAAAATTTGAATATGCTCACAGAGCTATGTTTAATCACATTTAAAATGGAGAATCATTAAACACACTTACCTACAAAATTTATATTAAAAATTGTAAATCATTACCTATCTTGCATACAGAATAGTAAAGACAGCTGAGAACACATGCAGATAACTGGTGCATCTTTTCCAATGCTCATGGAGTGAAGGTGAATAGTCTTAGGCTTTAAAATCTATTCTTATTTAAAATGAGGCTGCTTAAAGCATTTTCATTGTTAATTTGTACATTTTGTTCAAATGTCTAGGTAGTATACATGCATTGTTTCTGTTGCTGTTTTCATTTTAAGAACTACTATTAATTCTTTATAATTTTCTTATACACGTCTATGAGTTAATGTACTTTTTAAAATGCATATTTAGAATTCAGTTTGAATAACTGAGTTTTGACATTTATTCTTTTGTAATATAAAAATATGGAACAATAAAATTACATGTAATAATGTTTTGGTTAGAGATCAAACAAAATCTGTCTATTTGCATATAATTTAGTTCAAATTATCTGTGACTGTCTTGGATTAAAAAAATCCTTAAATTTAGTATCTTAAAATTTTCATGTAGTCATATTGATTCTTAATTTAATTAAAATCTGATTGTATAGTTTGAGGTTTTTAAAGTAATTTCTCCTTGTGGTATGTTAATTTGTTCATAGTCATTAGTCATCCACATAAACATCAAAATAAATAAATGTGTGTTGTTATTTATGTATAATATGTAAACTTGTTTATAATATTTTAAGCCTTCTAATACATTTACTTATATTTTCTATTTATTGTATCAATCAATGATTAAAAAAGTATGCATTTTCTAATGATATTTATAGATGGATTTCTGACTCCAGGTTTGTGTGTTTTGTTTCAAATTTTGCTTCAACATTGAATTTGTTACTATAAACTTCAGATGCTTATGAATTTAGTTGTAAATATTTTCTTTTTCTCTTTGTTCCCATATTTTATGATATTTATGTTATATTACTATGGTTATATCAGTTTTCTACTTACCCATCCATTTGTGACATCTGTCTTAGCACTTAATTAGGTAGTTTATAAAGTTTACTAACTTTAATCTCTTTTGTTAAAGTGTTCAATTATATTTATTTATTAATTCATTTTATATTTAAATGTTTTATATGATTATAGTCATATAAAATCTAACTACATATTATTTTGTAATATATGTATTCAGTATGGAAATGGTGAATAAGGCTAATCAGCATATCCATAAATGCCCAAACATATGTTTCTTCTGCCTGTTCAACTGTAGCTTTGTATACCTAGACCAACACCCTTCCATTCCTTCCAACTTTGAATCTCAAGTAAGTGTTATTATCTCTACTTCAGCAATTGTCTTACAGTCTACATATTGCTAAAGATGCATAGTATTTTTCCTTATGTATAGAGATTTTTAAATTTGATGCAAAGTATTTTAAATTCATATGTATGGTGATAGAATTTTTACATATTCAAACCATAAGAACCTTTTATCAGTATGATACAGACATCTATACTTTCAATTGTTCATCAAAGGATAAATTGATGGTTAAAATGCAGTATACACACAAATAAATGCTATTCAGTGCATTTATTTTGATGTAAGTATTCATGTTTGGACTTATATCTAAAACTTTTTATTTTGTTTTCTGTTTGACCAATGTGTCCTTTAATAGCTCCTATTCTTTCTGTTTATAAATAAAGTATTTATATTTCATTTTATCCATACATTTTCCTTACCAACTTCAATTTGACCTGATGACTTCATGATTTGCGGTATGACTGTAACATATCAAAGGTTACATTCAATGACATGTCATTTGACATAATATAAAAACATATTTCATTATAGTAATATTCACTGATATTTTAAAATCATTATAACACATTTCAATTTTCTTAGATAATAATATAGAATAGTTTAAACAAGTTTTTATAATAAAATTAGGTTTGTAAGGAAATGAAATAGCAAATCTAAAAGTCTTTTTATTTGCCCCAATATGTAATATGCCTGTTGCCTTAATTTTTATGTATAATGTTTAATACTCCATTTTGATCTTTAATATGCTTGAAGAATATGATGTTTTTAGTATCAGAAAAAAATTGTTGAACTTTAAATTCCTAAAAATATTTTTTATCACTGAAGTTTACTTTTACTTTTCATCTTTTGGAATGCAAAAGATAAAAGTGTTTATTTTGGTTCCTAATTCAAGATTATTGTCCATCATGACAAGAGAGTGATGATAGCAGGAGCTTGAGGAAGCAACTGCATCTTTAAGCAGGAAGGTAAAGGTGATGGATGTTGATATTCAGGTAGCTTTCTTTTAATACAGTCTGGAATGTATCCTCATCAAACGGTGCTGTCTACTCTTAGGGTGAGTCTTCCCATTTCAATTGAGCCAATATAGAAAACCCCTCACAGGTTTCCTACAGAGGCTCATGGGAGAATTTAGATCCTGTTGACAATCAGTAATAACTATGATAGCTCCTCATAAATATCATCAATTTTTATTCATCTAAAGAAAAGTTAAGATAGCCTTAACTGTAAGGGGATTATTGATGTATACAGATTCTAGGTGAGGAATTTTCTTTATTGAGAAACTATATACATTATCCCATTACTTTTGTTGTTATTATTTCCCATGATAATGAACAGGATGATTATAAGTAATGAACTCAATTTTTCTGGTTGATTTATTTATTTATATAATCCATGTTGATATTATTGCCTTTGTATATCTATCTTCCCATTTTAATTGTGAGTTTTTAAAATTCTTTTGACCTGTAAATTTTATTTTTACCAAATTAGAAATTATAAGCATTATTTGTTAAAAAAAAAAACCTATGTCTAACATATCTAACATGCTGGGATAACAATTAAAGGTACTTCTTTTGTTTTAGAAAAGTAATGAGTTAATGATACATTCCTAGATGTGTATCAATTATTTTGGTCATCTTCACCCCATTATCCTCTCATGTACCTCCCTTCTGATCCCTGTTATTATCCCACATTTATCTTGTAAAAAGAATTTTTTCCTCTGTTCATTTGTGTTTTCTTGCTTATCTGTGCTATTTATTACACAGTAGAGAAAAATAAGGAGAGAAGTAGCTGAATTTTTCCACATGCCCTTTCATCTTATAAAACATTCTTCTGGGGAGTGAAACAGATTTGTAAGTATAATTGAAATCAAACTTTTTAATGCTAAAAATTCTACTACTTTAAACATTTTATTAAAGTCAATATATTCCTTTTTGTATAACCTGACTGGGCTATTTATTTCTATTTACTATATAAAGTTCATGATATCATTTGATAACATTGTCTCACATTTGGTAACCGTTTTTAATTCCTCTTTACAAAAGGTAAACTATTTTTAAAACCCTTTTATAAAACTTACTATACATAATTGATAACTTTCCAGTTTGCAAGATGTCATTCACCCTATAATATCATATTCCAAAAATGTCAATGAGAATTGAATAAAACAAATCAATAATTACTTAAATTTTTAAAAACTCACAAAATTAGAAGAGGAAGACATAAGTAAGTGAAGCAATAATAGTTTCCCTTGTATTTCCTCAGACAGGAACCACAATGACTGATACAATATCCAACACAACAGAATACATGGAATTCTTGCTCATGGGATACCCAGATGAACAGGTGCTGCAGACATTGTGTGCCACACTTTTCTTCTTGATTTACCTGGGAGCACTAGTAGGAAACTTCCTCATTATCACCATTACTACTATAGACCAGCATCTACAGTCCCCTATGTATTTCTTTCTGAAGAATTTGTCCCTGATTGACATCTGTTATATTTCTGTCACTGTTCCCAAATCCATCATGAACTCTGTAACTAACACCCATTCCATCTCCTTCCTGGGATGTGTTTTACAAGTTTTCTGTGTTATATTTTTGGCAGGCACTGAATTTGCCCTGCTTTTGGTGATGTCTTATGACCGCTATGCTGCCATTTGCTTCCCTCTGCACTATGAGGTCATAATGAATAAAGATGCCTGTGTTCAGATGGTGGCAGCAGCATGGCTCAGTGGGTGTATCTATGGGTCTGTTCATGCCACAGGAACATTTTCTGTCCATTTCTGTGGTCCAAATGTAGTGTATCAATTCTTCTGTGATATCCCATCACTTCTTAGACTTGCTTGTTTTGGAGAACAAATCCTAGAATATGTGTTTATTATTACTAGCTGTTGTTTCGCCTTTGCATGTTTTATATTGATGGTTATTTCCTATGTTCACATTTTCACTATAATCCTAAGAATTCCTTCTATACAAGGAAGGTTTAAAATTTTCTCTACCTGTATTCCCCATCTTACTCTGGTGACCTTATTTCTCTCTTCTGGATTTGTTGCATATTTAAGTTCAACAGCAAAATCCACATCATCAATGAACCTCTTTATGTCAATGTTCTACTCTCTGTTACCTCCCAGCCTGAATCCTGTGATTTATAGCTTTAGAAATTCAGATGTAAAAGTGGCCCTACACAACATTTTTGTTGAAAAAATGACCACACGCCTCTAAATATTGAAAATATTGGCTACTGTGAAACAAACTATATAAAATTATCTGTTAATTCAAACCTATAATAAAAGTATTTAGTATATGCTATAGTATATTGCTATAACAAATAAAAAGATTCACTGTATAATGTTATTTGGGACTGAAAACCTATAATAAAATTATTTGGTATATGCTATAGTATCTTGCTCAAACAAAAAATGATTCACTGTATAATGTTATTTGGGACTGAACATTAGAGGACTGTAAACTTATAAATTCAGTGGAAATCTTCCAGATATTATTTCTATATCAATAGATTATAGGTTTAGAATACTAGTTTTCATTTCATAGCCATATACTTACCAATACCAGTCTCATCAGATTTGGTTTTCTTTTTTGGTAATGTATCTCAAATATAAATATTTTATGATACATTCTTTTAGCCATTTTCCTAATTTTATCATTGTGACAGTTAAAATAAAAATTGCTAGGGTGAAGAAATCCTAGAATATTTTTCAGCTTTGCTTTTTTAAAATGGGAAATATATCAAAAGAATTTAGAGATTAATTTATTAGTTAAATAAAGACATTTTATGTTATAAACTTATAAATACAATATTTTTACCTATATTTCTAAGATTTGTGCCTGAAGTATGTTGATAATAATTGACAAAGACAAATGAAATACTGATAGTATTAAGAGTATTAATAGTATAGATTTTTTTGGTAATGAGGTGAAAGATTGCAGAATTTTTTAAATCAAAAGAGTAAAATGTCACATTAGAAAGTGCTTGTATATAAGTCTGTCAGTCAAGAAATAACAATTTCATTGAATCTGTAGATAGCTTTTGGTAAGATAGCCATTTTTACAATGTTAATTGTGCTGATCCATGAGCATGGAAAATTGTTCCGTCTTCAGAGGTCTTCTTCGATTTCTTTCTTCAGAGATTTGAAGTTCTTGTCATACAAATCTCTTACTTGTTTGGTTAGAGTCACAGCAAGATATTTTATATTGTTTGTGACTATTGTGAAGGGTGTTATTTCTCTAATTTCTTTCTCAACCCATTTATCCTTTGAGTATAGAAAGGCTACTGATTTGTTTGAGTTGATTTTATAACCAGCCACTTTGCTAAAATTGTTTATCAGGTTTAGGAGTTCTCAGGTGGAATTTTTGGGGTCACTTAAGTATACTATCATATCATCTGCAAATAGTGACATTTTGAATTCTTCCCTTCCAATTTGTATCCCTTTGATCTCCTTTTGTTTAATTGCTCTGACTAGAACTTCAAGTACTATATTGAATATATAGGAGGAGAATGGGCAGCCTTGTCTCATCCCTAATTTTAGTGGAATTGCTTCAAGTTTCTCTCCATTTAGTTTGATGTTGGCTATTGGTTTGCTGTATATCACTTTTATTATGTTTACATGTGGACCTTGAATTTCCTTATCTCTCCAATACTTTTAACCTGAAGGGGTGTTGCATTTTGTCAAAGGCTTTTTCTGCATCTAATGAGATGATTGTGTAGGGTTTGTTTTCTTTGAGTTTGTTTATATAGTGGGTTATAATGATGGTTTTCCATTTATTGAACCATTCCTGCATCACTGGGATGAAACCTAGTTGATCATGGTAAGTGATCATTTTGATATGTTTGATATGTTCTTGCTAGTGGAACTGCAAGTTGGTAAAACCACTTTGGAAATCAATCTGGTAGTTCCTCAGAAATCTGGAAATAGTTCTACCTGAAGACCCAGCTATACCACTCCTGGGCATATACCCAAAAGATGTTCCAACATATAACAAGGGCACATGCTCCACTATGTTCATAGCAGCCTTATTTGTAATAGCCAGAAGCTTGGAAACAAGATGTTCCAAAAAAATAGAAACAATACCTCACCCTGGATAAGCTTTGGTTTGTCTTTTGTCATGTAGATAAGCTTGCTTTTCCTCAAGAATCACATAATGGGGCTTAGATGCGTTGTGGATTTCTTAACTATTTTGATATATATCTAGCTCTTTAATTATAATTCATTCATGAGTAACATCGCATGATATTAAGATATTATATAAGTATACTACAATTTGCTCATCCATTTATGTGTTGCTAAATATTTGAGCTGTTTCATTTGAGGGCTATTGTAAACACAGTTGTTATGCATATTTTCATATATGGTATGTATGTATGTATGTAGAGAGAGAGAAAAAGAGAGAGAGAAGGAAAGAGAGAGAGAGAGAGAGAGAGAAGCATATTCTTTAATTTTTCTGAAATAAATACCTGGAAGAACATGTTTCTAGATTTTGAAATTGTTGCAGTGTTCCATTAACAGTTCACATTTTCAGTGTGTGTTTCAAATCCTCTGCATTTTCATTAACATATGGTATTCTCTTCCTTTTTTGATGTAACCTTTTTTACTAAATTTGTAATGGTGTCTCATTTTGCTTTAGGTTACATTTTCTAAACTGCAAATGATGCTCAAAATATTTTTATGTGCTTACTTTTTATCTTCATGTTTTTGTTTTATGATGTATCTATTTAAATTTTATGCACACTTAACCACACTTGGAAGGTACTTTTTACTACTAGCCCTGGAATACAGACATACCTCTAGTACACACCTTTAATCCCAAACAATGAAGGTAAAGTTAGTTTTGTAGAGGGAAGCAGCCACATTTGAAAATGACTTCTAACTGAGGGGCAGACAAAGTGAAGAATCATAGAAAGATCTGACAAAATGATTCAGAGATAGGATATACCCAACTCTCACAAGAAGAGACAGAAAGGAAAGGGCACTTAAAAGAGCAGTGCAGGAAGAGAGAGTCAGTCAGTTCTGTTCTGTCAGTTGAGTTTAGTGCAGTAGAGTTGGGTCAGTCAGTTGGGAGTCAGTGCAGTGAGCACAGTGCAATGAAGCTGAGTTTGTTCATGAGTTCATGCAGTTTAATTCATGTCAGCAGAGGTAGTTGAAGCCAGATAACAAGAAGGAGCCAGAAGACTAGAGCAAATTGCCAGAGTTAGTTGGAGGCCAAGCAGAGCAATTTAGTGAGAAACTAGATTGAATCAGTCAGCTTGGAGAGGAGTTTGAGCCAAAATAGCTGAGATGAACCAGCCAGCCAGAGTTCAGAATGAACTGGAAAAGGTGAGTTTATTGAGCTTTAAGTATTGGAGGCTGAAAACATTCTAGGCCTAAATTAGATTGTACAGAGGCTAGAAGCTTCCAGAACTAGGCACAGATTAGCAGATGAGGCAGTAATCCTCCAAGACAATTACATCTGGAGAATAAAAGTTGCATTTACAATATCCATTATGAAATACGAGGATTGAAGTATTTTCTCAGGATGTAGCTTATCATTTCATTATTTTAACTGTTTTGGGATCCAAGAGTAAACCTACAGGCCACACAAACACCAATCTCAGTCAGATAGGAATGGTTTATTGAATGAACACTCTAACATTGATCATCAGCCATAGCTCAGAATTTGGGGCTGAAGCTACAACCCCAAACATTCCTCAAGGCCAGTTCATAACAGAAAAAAACCACAACAAGCTCATGTGCAGGTGCAAGAAGTGCTGCCTGGTGGTCAATTCAGACTCAAGCTATTTGGCTAGCTAGACAGAACAGTTCTAACTGACCTTTATTCTGATTCTCCTAAGTGGAGCTTATGGTTGTCAAATTTCTACGCAAATCTCAGAACATGCAGAACATAACAGGAGATGTGGTCAGCATGACCCTGCTCTGAGTCTAGCTATTTTTCTGTGTCAGTGACTGGCAGGCGTATTATAGCAACATGAAACAGCTGGCAGGCATGGAACAAAATGGCTACAGCTATTCTGGGTGTGGGGAAAACTTCAACATTACAACACCCTTATAAAAATAGAAGTCTAATTAACTACAGTGCATTAATTTGTTCATGCATTGGTTGTTCTTCCATTGTCTTATATAAAAGACTTTTGCTGCTGACGTGATGCTACATTATTACAATCTGAGCACTCAGAAAGCTGAGGTAGGAGGGTTATGAATTTGAGAATAGGCTGGTTAACATAAAGTCAGACACTTTCTCAAAAGTGAGATATAACTTTTAAATGATATTTGCTCAATTCAAATCACAAAACTTTCCACTATTTTTTTTTACAGATTTATAATTTCATGTTGATAATTGATTCCAAGATAATTTTATGTTTTAATTTTAAATTAAAATTAAATTTTATCAGCCTAGTTCAAAATTTCACTTTTGGTGTGACTAAATATTTCTCAATTATTTATGGAAACTTGAATTGTTTTTTTTTTCTACTGAATTATTTTTGGGTTTATTTTTTAAAGTTGGTTATCTCTATAAGAATAAAGGGCTTATTTCCAGGAGATTTTACTGTTCTGTTAATGTATTTGTCTGTCTTCATACTAATACTACACACATTGTAGTTTTGGTTTTAGAAGACATTTGTTAAATAAGATGATAGATAACAGCAGATTCCATCCCAGAAATGAAGCTGACATATAATTTATAATTTCCTTTAACTATAAAGTTTATTAGAATGAAAGAGCTCCAAGTCCATGGTGTGGCTGGAAGGTGTGAGAGAGAGCGTTAGAAAGAAAGAATACAAATCCCGCCCAGAGAGAGCTGATCTCCCAGGAGTGCTGTCACTCCTAAGTTCACAGGTGAGACTAACACTTTTGCTCCAGTAACTGGCCAAGGAGGGACCCACCAGGAGACCACAGGGCACAGGAACCATGGAGCACCTGGGGACAGGATCCTTTCGGTTTCCATCGGTGCCCCGGAGTTAACCCTGTTTCACAGCTCTCCATAGCTGGAGAGATCTGGTCTCCCAGGAGTGCTGACACGCCTAAGATCACAGGTCCACAGGCTCACAGGAGGGACAGGCTCCAGTCAGAGAAGCAAAACCAACTAACAACAGAGATAACCAGAGAGGTAAGTGCAAGAACCTAAGCAACACTCTTTCTCTTCTGGTCCCATGGGAGCCTGGAGTTACGGTGCAGACATGGCCCAGTCCAAGAACCACACCACATACACCATTCCCGCAAATGGCACAGAAATGGCATCAAGAAACCCCAGTTATAAAGATACAAATCTCTTAAGGGGGTTGACCCCAAGTTCCTGAGGAACAGGCGTTTGCCAAGAAACACAACAAGAGAGGCCTGACGAAGACAAAGGTCAACAGTGCAAAGGCAATGAGTGCATGTGCAGAGGCCATCAAGGTCCTTGTGAAGCCTCAGGCCATCAAGCCCAAGATGCCAAAGGGCCCCAGCGGCAAACTCAACCATCTGGCTTTCATCACTCACCCCAAGCTTGGGAAGCGTATTTGAAGCTACATGGCAGAGAGTCATAGGTTCTGCCAACCAAAGCCCAAGGTTTGAACCAAGGCAGAGGCCAAAGGTCCAGCTCAGGCTCCCAAAGGTGCCCAGGTCCCTATGAAGGCCCCATAGAAAAGGCTCCTGCCAGTGTGAAGACAGATGGACTGCTGTAACAGATTGTGGAGCCCAAAAGGCTACACTACCAGGACTCCAAGAAGGAAACTCATGGAGGGCAATTGCTGAAATCACAAGATGATTTAATTAATTAGACCAATGTATTGGGGCTGCTTGCTCACGCAGGAGAAGAAGTGGCCAAGAATGCACTCGGGCAGAAACATATATACAGTTTGAACAAGGCAGATGTTTTTGGTGATAAACTGGTCAGTTGGCATTGATGGACTGTGGGGACCCTCTAACGGGAAGCTATCTGTTGTCAGACGGCTCCATATGTCTGATAACCCAAGGTTTTTCTTGGAACTGTGTCTTTTACCCTTTTTGGAAAGGGAGGGTGCAGGGAAAGATGAAGGGCCATATGCGGACGGGCAGTCGTGCGGACGTAGATCTCTGTTGTGTTGTGAGTCTGTGTGTCTGTCACGGCTCAGAGTGGCAGAAGCACAGGAAGTTTGTGGTGGGTTTGTTCCATGACACCAGGTGGGTGCTGGGCCGTGAGAGCCCCCCAAAGCAGCATGCAGGGGTTGGGGGTGCAGCAGAATGGAGATGAGCAGCATGGATGTGGCCCAGATGCTGAGGGAGATGAGGGGATGGGGGAGAGAGCTCTGGTGCTGAGCCCCTTGGGAAGTGCTCACTTGTTATACTAGCTTGGCTGGAAGGCTACTGTTGTTTGAAGATGCAGCCCGATGGTGGAAACACAGGGAAGCTTTCTACAACGGCAGGCCCCAATGACATGAGGGAGTCCGGGGTTCCAAGAGTTTTATTGACATGGCGGATGATAGATGGTCTGGATGTGCACCCCCACTTAAGCTAGAGTGGACCTGACTTAAATAGGGAGGGAGATGGGGAGGAGGGTCACGAAATTAGCTACACCCTCTGGCCTTTAGGTAACTTATTAATATGGAAATCTCTTGAGGCTGAAGCCTGTAGTCATGTGCTCTACTTGTAGCCCTATGTGACTGCAAGGCACAGATCAAATGGAGATCTTGGCCAAGTATCAGGAGCCTGGGTTCTGGGGGCATGGCCGAACACCTGCCATTGTCCCATCAGGGTCAGGGTTCTAGGCCTGTGCCCAGCCAAGAACCAAGCTATCCTTTCACGACCCCACAGGAGGAATCTTATGGTTTTTCTTGGGACTGTGTGGCCTCACCCTTCTGGGAAGGGAGGGGGTCAGGGGATAGTTTTCCATGGACTTTACATTCCCCTCTTTTTCTTGTATATAGCTCCAATCTTGGAGCTAGGAGCTGAAATCTTGTGCCTGGTTGTCAGTGCCTAGATGTTGATACTGTTGATGTAGGACCATCAGCTTGACGGCACCTATGCATTTCTTAATAAAGGCTGTCAATCGATTTAAAATGTAAGGGCCAAAGATTAGCAATAAAAGTAAAATTATCAGGGGTCCTAGTAGGGTAGAAACCAGAGTGGTGTACCAGGGGGAGCAGTGGTACCATGTTTCAAACCAGCTCTCAGTTTGTTCTCTTTCTCCCTTTCTCTTAGCTGGTCCCTCTCTGACCTTAGCCATAGAATCCCTGACCACTCCTGAGCTCTCACACAGGGATGCTTGTACCTGTTTATAACTAGCACAATTGGGGAAAATAGAAGAGTTTCTAGTGACAGCAATTAAGTCCCAGGGAGAGGATGGTTTCCAATGGCCTGTCCAGTGGCCTCACATCCCCAAGCCTTGCAATAGAATTGGTCTGCTCCCCCACATCTAAACTCTTCTGACCTACTGGCGGGGGGTCCCTGGGGAAGACATAGAAATCACTAGTCAGTAGGGCACAGCAGGAAAACTTGTTACCACACCCGAACACGGCATCCTAGGCCATTGTGAGTTATCATGTAAGGTGAGTTTGGACACATGGTGAGTAGGGATATCCCAAGAGTCCAGTCCAGCAGCCAGTTGGCAAAGGTCAAACACCAGATCTGGCCACCAAGTATAAGAGGGGTGACTTTGAGACACTCTGGTTACTTCATCGTCAGTCAGGGCAACAATACAAGCCAAGTTTGTTTAGCAGGTTGATGTGGGCTGGCCTGGCAGCCAATCTTGACTGGTATAGTAGGAAATTAGGGCTTCTACAAGGTTTAGGAGGATCTTCATTGTCGCTGCCCTGTTTAGTGATCTTGAGCTTTAAGGGATTGTCTGTGAGAAACAATAAGAACAACAAAATATATTGGGATTATAAATTTCTTGTGCCCTTGATCCACTTGTGCCACTGCAGCCACTATTCTTAGGCAGATGGGCCACCCAACAGCCACTTTTTTGGTCTACCTTTTTGGACAAATAGCAATGGGGCACTTCCATGGGCCCAGTGACTGGGTCAGCACCCCTTGGTCATACCTCCATGTTCATAAAGGTAGAGAGGTTTACTGGTGTCAGGCAGCCCTAATGCAGGGACCTCTAGTAGTGCCTGCTTAATGGTCTCAAAGGCTTGCTGTTCTCTCCTTCCCCAGTAGAAAGGTTGTCCAGTTCTAGTCAAGGGATAAAGGGGGCAGCTAACTCTGCAAACTCTGAGATCCAGAGTCTGCAGAAGCCATCCATGCCCAAGAACTCCCGTACGTATTTGGGGGTCCTTGGGATGGGTATATGGAGAATAGTCTCTTTTCTCTCTTCTGATAGTCAGCACTTCTCATCTTCTAGCAGGACCCCAAGTATTTTACCTTACATTGAGAAATTTGGGCCTTTTGGCAGAGGCTCTGTAGCCTAGAGCACTCAGTTCTAACAGTTATCATTTGGTGCCCTCGAGACACTCCTCCTGGGTCTTGGCAGCTATCAGCAAGTCACCATACTGAATTATTTTTGGGTTTATTTTTTAAAGTTGGTTATCTCTATAAGAATAAAGGGCTTATTTCCAGGAGATTTTACTGTTCTGTTAATGTATTTGTCTGTCTTCATACTAATACTACACACATTGTAGTTTTGGTTTTAGAAGACATTGTTAAATAAAATGATAGATAACAGCAGATTCCATCCCAGAAATAGAGCTGACATATAATTTATAATTTCCTTTAACTATAAACTTTATTAGAATGAAAGAGCTCCAAGTCCATGGTGTGGCTGGAAGGTGTGAGAGAGAGCGTTAGAAAGAAAGAATACAAATCCCGCCCAGAGAGAGCTGATCTCCCAGGAGTGCTGTCACTCCTAAGTTCACAGGTGAGACTAACACTTTTGCTCCAGTAACTGGCCAAGGAGGGACCCACCAGGAGACCACAGGGCACAGGAGCCATGGAGCACCTGGGACAGGATCCTTTCGGTTTCCATCAGTGCCCGGGAGTTAACCCTGTTTCACAGTTCTCCATAGCTGGAGAGATGTGGTCTCCCAGGAGTGCTGACACGCCTAAGATCACAGGTCCACAGGCTCACAGGAGGGACAGGCTCCAGTCAGAGACAGCAAAACCAACTAACAACAGAGATAACCAGAGAGGTAAGTGCAAGAACCTAAGCAACACTCTTTCTCTTCTGGTCCCATGGGAGCCTGGAGTTACGGTGCAGACATGTCCCAGTCCAAGAACCACACCACATACGACCAGTCCCGCAAATGGCACAGAAATGGCATCAAGAAACCCCAGTTATAAAGATACAAATCTCTTAAGGGGGTTGACCCCAAGTTCCTGAGGAACAGGCGTTTTGCCAAGAAACACAACAAGAGAGGCCTGACGAAGACAAAGGTCAACAGTGCAAAGGCAATGAGTGCATATGCAGAGGCCATCAAGGTCCTTGTGAAGCCTCAGGCCATCAAGCCCAAGATGCCAAAGGGCCCCAGCGGCAAACTCAACCATCTGGCTTTCATCACTCACCCCAAGCTTGGGAAGCGGATTTGAAGCTACATGGCAGAGAGTCATAGGTTCTGCCAACCAAAGCCCAAGGTTTGAACCAAGGCAGAGGCCAAAGGTCCAGCTCAGGCTCCCAAAGGTGCCCAGGTCCCTATGAAGGCCCCATAGAAAAGGCTCCTGCCAGTGTGAAGACAGATGGACCGCTGTAACAGATTGTGGAGCCCAAAAGGCTACACTACCAGGACTCCAAGAAGGAAACTCATGGAGGGCAATTGCTGAAATCACAAGATGATTTAATTAATTAGACCAATGTATTGGGGCTGCTTGCTCACGCAGGAGAAGAAGTGGCCAAGAATGCACTCGGGCAGAAACATATATACAGTTTGAACAAGGCAGATGTTTTTGGTGATAAACTGGTCAGTTGGCATTGATGGACTGTGGGGGACCCTCTAACGGGAAGCTATCTGTTGTCAGACGGCTCCATATGTCTGATAACCCAAGGTTTTTCTTGGAACTGTGTCTTTTACCCTTTTTGGAAAGGGAGGGTGCAGGGAAAGATGAAGGGCCATATGTGGACGGGCAGTCGTGCGGACGTAGATCTCTGTTGTGTTGTGAGTCTGTGTGTCTGTCACGGCTCAGAGTGGCAGAAGCACAGGAAGTTTGTGGTGGTTTGTTCCATGACACCAGGTGGGTGCTGGGCCGTGAGAGCCCCCCAAAGCAGCATGCAGGGGTTGGGGGTGCAGCAGAATGGAGATGAGCAGCATGGATGTGGCCCAGATGCTGAGGGAGATGAGGGGATGGGGGAGAGAGCTCTGGTGCTGAGCCCCTTGGGAAGTGCTCACTTGTTATACTAGCTTGGCTGGAAGGCTACTGTTGTTTGAAGATGCAGCCCGATGGTGGAAACACAGGGAAGCTTTCTACAACGGCAGGCCCCAATGACACGAGGGAGTCCGGGGTTCCAAGAGTTTTATTGACATGGCGGATGATAGATGGTCTGGATGTGCACCCCACTTAAGCTAGAGTGGACCTGCCTGACTTAAATAGGGAGGAGACGGGGAGGAGGGTCACGTAATTAGCTACACCCTCTGGCCTTTAGGTAACTTATTAATATGGAAATCTCTTGAGGCTGAAGCCTGTAGTCATGTGCTCTACTTGTAGCCCTATGTGACTGCAAGGCACAGATCAAATGGAGATCTTGGCCAAGTATCAGGAGCCTGGGTTCTGGGGGCATGGCCGAACACCTGCCATTGTCCCATCAGGGTCAGGGTTCTAGGCCTGTGCCCAGCCAAGAACCAAGCTATCCTTTCACGACCCCACAGGAGGAATCTTATGGTTTTTCTTGGGACTGTGTGGCCTCACCCTTCTGGGAAGGGAGGGGGTCAGGGGATAGTTTTCCATGGACTTTACATTCCCCTCTTTTTCTTGTATATAGCTCCAATCTTGGAGCTAGGAGCTGAAATCTTGTGCCTGGTTGTCAGTGCCTAGATGTTGATACTGTTGATGTAGGACCATCAGCTTGACGGCACCTATGCATTTCTTAATAAAGGCTGTCAATCGATTTAAAATGTAAGGGCCAAAGATTAGCAATAAAAGTAAAATTATCAGGGGTCCTAGTAGGGTAGAAACCAGAGTGGTGTACCAGGGGGAGCTGTGGTACCATGTTTCAAACCAGCTCTCAGTTTGTTCTCTTTCTCCCTTTCTCTTAGCTGGTCCCTCTCTGACCTTAGCCATAGAATCCCTGACCACTCCTGAGCTCTCACACAGGGATGCTTGTACCTGTTTATAACTAGCACAATTGGGGAAAATAGAAGAGTTTCTAGTGACAGCAATTAAGTCCCAGGGAGAGGATGGTTTCCAATGGCCTGTCCAGTGGCCTCACATCCCCAAGCCTTGCAATAGAATTGGTCTGCTCCCCCACATCTAAACTCTTCTGACCTACTGGCGGGGGGTCCCTGGGGAAGACATAGAAATCACTAGTCAGTAGGGCACAGCAGGAAAACTTGTTACCACACCCGAACACGGCATCCTAGGCCATTGTGAGTTATCATGTAAGGTGAGTTTGGACACATGGTGAGTAGGGATATCCCAAGAGTCCAGTCCAGCAGCCAGTTGGCAAAGGTCAAACACCAGATCTGGCCACCAAGTATAAGAGGGGTGACTTTGAGACACTCTGGTTACTTCATCGTCAGTCAGGGCAACAATACAAGCCAAGTTTGTTTAGCAGGTTGATGTGGGCTTGGCCTGGCAGCCAATCTTGACTGGTATAGTAGGATTAGGGCTTCTACAAGGTTTAGGAGGATCTTCATTGTCGCTAGCCTGTTTAGTGATCTTGAGCTTTAAGGGATTGTCTGTGAGAAACAATAAGAACAACAAAATATATTGGGATTATAAATTTCTTGTGCCCTTGATCCACTTGTGCCACTGCAGCCACTATTCTTAGGCAGATGGGCCACCCAACAGCCACTTTTTTGGTCTACCTTTTTGGACAAATAGGCAATGGGGCACTTCCATGGGCCCAGTGACTGGGTCAGCACCCCTTGGTCATACCTCCATGTTCATAAAGGTAGAGAGGTTTACTGGTGTCAGGCAGCCCTAATGCAGGGACCTCTAGTAGTGCCTGCTTAATGGTCTCAAAGGCTTGCTGTTCTCTCCTTCCCCAGTAGAAAGGTTGTCCAGTTCTAGTCAAGGGATAAAGGGGGGCAGCTAACTCTGCAAACTCTGAGATCCAGAGTCTGCAGAAGCCATCCATGCCCAAGAACTCCGGTACATATTTGGGGGTCCTTGGGATGGGTATATGAAGAATAGTCTCTTTTCTCGCTTCTGATAGTCAGCACTTCTCATCTTCTAGCAGGCACCCCAAGTATTTTACCTTACATTGAGAAATATGGGCCTTTTTGGCAGAGGCTCTGCAGCCTAGAGCACTCAGCTCTAACAGTTATCATTTGGTGCCCTCGAGACACTCCTCCTGGGTCTTGGCAGTATCAGCAAGTCACCAACATACTGCAAAAAAGTTACTTGGGGGTTTGACTCACGATACAGTTCGAGGTGATGATGGAGGGCCTTGTCAAAGAAGGTAGGTAAATCTTTGAACCCCTGGGGCAGCCAAGTCCAAGTGAGTTGTCCGTTGTTACCCTTTTGGGGTCCTTCCACTCAAAGGCAAAGTACTATTGACTTTGAGGGGTCAGGGTCAGGCAGAAGGCACCTTTGAGGTCCAGAACAGTATACCATGTCTTTGTGGGTGACAAGTGGCTTAATAGAGTATATGGGTTGGGCACAGTGGGATGGATGTCAGTTACCCTCTGGTTTATCTCTCTTAGATCCTGTACTGGGTGGTAGTCCTGGGTGCCAGGTTTCTTGATAGGCAGAAGCGGAGTGTGCCACACCAACTGGCATTCTTGGAGGATCTCCAAATCCAAGAGTCTATTGATGTGTGGCCTTATTCCCTCCGAAGCTTCCTGAGGCATAGGATACTGGCGCACTGATATCAGGACAGCTGTGGCTTTTAACTCCATGTGAATGGGAGGCTGTTGTGTAGCTTTTTCCATCCCACCTGTCTCAGCCCATGCTTGAGGAAAATTTTGGAGCCACCAATCTATGCTCAAAGGCTTCTTTTGATTGGTCTCAAATAACTTATATTCATCTTCTAATCTGACTGCCAATACCTATATAAGGCTCTCTCTTGGGCCACAGATAGTCGGGCCTTCAGGAAGAAAATGTATTTGGGCACCCATTTTGGAAGTAGATCACTGCCCAGAAGTTGATAGGGGCATTCTGGGATGACCATGAATGAGTGGGATACTCAGCCCACCCCTAGATCAATTGATCTTTGGGTAGTCCATGAATATTGTTTGGATCTTGTGGCCCCTTAGACCCCGGACTTTTTCTTAGACAATGGTCCCTCCATGTGGAGGAGGACAAGAATGTTGAGCCCCTGTGTCTACCAAAAATTGAGTAGATTTCCCCTCCACTTTTAAGACTACTCTGGGCTCGGGAAGGGACTCCAAACCCTGTCTATCTCCTAAGGCCAGGATCTTCTGGGCAGGGAGGCCAGTCACCTTTTGTCTGGCCTCCTCCCCTGGTTTCTTTTGATTAGGAGCTATATGGTGGATTCTACTAGATTTTGGTACCCTCTTTTGGCATGCAGTAATGTGCAGATAGGCCTTGTATATACACTGAAAAAAATAATCCATCCATCTATCCGTCCATCGATCAATCAATCAATAAAAGAATATTGTAGCTTTTGTCTGGCTCTGGTGGTAAGAGAAGCAGTGGATCTCTGCCTAGTCTACATTGTAAGTTGCAAGACTGCCAGGGCAAAATGAGAAACATTCACTTGTGAACAAAACAAAACAAAGCAAAAAAAAAAAAAAAATTCTGGCTGATGAAGACATGTTGGATTTTTATTACAGGGTTTATTTTTGTGTGTCTTTTCTACTTGCCATCTAGTGGGTTTGCGTTTGATTTTCTGACTAATTATCTAACAAATTAATCATGTCTGTCTGGCATTCAGAAGTAGTTTGAGGATGATTAATTATATTTATCTTTTTATGCATTTTGATTTAAAATAACAATATAAATAAAAATGATCAATTTATCTGGCATTATAAAAATAGACTAAAGCAGAAGAAAAACATGGCTGAGGATTTTATGAGGCTCTGGCTGGTTTGGGGTGCCTCCTCACAATTTTGCACATGTCATCTGGGGTTAATTATGTTCTGATCTTCTAGAGGATAATAAATGGAAAATTACCTGGAAATGTAGGTCACAAGTGACAGAACACAAATTAGAAACTTTCAAACACAAAAACTTACAAGGAGGACAGTAAGAAAGATGTACACATGTGCACAGACACAGATACAGACACACACACACACACACACACACCTTCCTTTGGTTAAAGTAATAAGGAAACTGAATGTGGCCATACATGCCTTTAATCCCATCACTCAGGAAGGAAACAGAGGCAGGTGGAATGCTGTGAATTGGAGGCAGGTCTGATCTAGATGGTGATTTCCAGGCCTATGTGGAGAGACCCATGTTCCAACTAAGTAAATGAATAGAAAAAAACCCAAATAAGTATACTTATTAACTTGGGATAAAACTGATAAATAAGTGAAGGCAGTGCTGGATATACAGTTTGTGGGAGAGGGGACTCCCCTGAGATAGTGTCCCAAGCTCTGGGATTCATACTCTGTACTATGTAAATGTAAAATGTCGTTGATGATGGTGGTGATGTTGATGATCATGATGGTGGGGATTATGATGTTGATGATGATGGTAATGGTGATGATGATGATATTTAGTTGATCTGGCTGTCCTGGAACAATGCTCAGAGATCACAGCTGGACTGTTCTACATAGTTTAAGGGCACGTTTGATTATGTAGAAGGTTGATCTTGTCTTTAAAGAAAGAAAGACATGAGATAAATAGAAACACACACACACACACCACACATATATATATATATTTTATATATATAAAACACACACACACACACACACACACATATATATATATATTTATATATATATAAAATTAACTTGGAACCAACACACACACATACACACTCACTCGCGCGCGCACACATCAAGAATGGGAAACAATGCATGGGATATGGCTTATGAGAGGCATGGGAAGAACTGGCCTAGGGTGTCTCAAAGGCTCCACCCTTTCAATCCTGTATAAACTTGTGTTTGCTGGCCCCTGCCTAAATCACAGCAATCAGCGGCTGGAATGAGAAGATCATATTATCCTCTTAAAAAAAAATTACTTTCTTACCAAAGTGACAGCATTTAAAACAAATCACTATAAAAACTTACTCCTGGAAATAAAATACAAATGGGAATTTTAACCATTCCATTGCTCATTGAATTTGCTCTAACTTGGAATTTAATTTTCCAAAAGAGGGCCAGGCATCGGTGGTGGCAGTAAAGCCCAGAAAGTAACAACAAACCCCAGGCGGCTAAGTGGTTTTGAAAAGGAGACCTAAATAATGCGGAACAGACATCTCTGCCTCCCTCCCTCACACCCTGTTTTGATGCTGTTCCCTTAGTTGTGCCTCCCTTCCCCTAATTGTGCCTGTTCCTTGCCCAACTAACCGGTTGTTAGGTACTTTCACCTCCCTGCCCTACTTTCGTTTTGGGGTGCCTGAGGAGGTCGGCCGAATTACAGCCCGTGTACTCTATGTTCGGGAGGGACACCGGGGACCGTTTGTGCCACTCGGGAGAAGTGGTGGGTCCTCTGCTCCGTCATGCGTGGGTGAGCGTCCCCCTGAGCTAATGAGGACCCTCCGAGGAGAGACGGAGGAATGAGTGCAGCGGCTATGAGCGATCTGTGTTGGTTTGCTGGGTTGATCGAGACCGTTCTCTGGCGACACCTAGTGGTTACAAGTTTCTGCAACTCTCCTGTTCCCGGGTCGATGACAAGGACAGGAAGTCCCTTCCTTGAGCTAGCCAGAGTTATAGGAGTCCCAGCAAGCCAGCATTTGGCTCCTGTGTTCCGGAGATGGTGTCTTGTTTGTGTATGTCCACACTAAGAGGTTGTACTTGGAGATCTATGTCGGGAATGTTAGTTGCTGTGCTCCGCTTTGAGACAAATTACAGGATTGGTGGTCTCCCTGGAGCTTCAGAGTCTTTTTATTCTTTTTATTCTTTTTATTTTTTATATTTTTTATTCTTTATATTCTTTTATTCTTTTTATTCTTTCTCCAAGAGCTTCTTGGTCCCTGGGGCCAGGGCTCTAGATTTTTGAGGCTAAGATAATGCTGTTGCTACGGGCATTCTAGCTTGGCCCTGTCAAGCATGGCGTATTGTTTTGGTTACAGTTGTAGCTGGTTGGATTTCTAATTTATAGGGCTTTGTATTTTAAATTTCCAGATCTATTTATCTTTTTAATATTTTATGAAGTTTTAACTTATGTAGCTGATACCAATCTTAAGTTTTAAAATTTATCAGCAATTGCTTCTTCAAATATTTTCTTTTCTTTTTTTTTTTTATATTAAAAGCAGGTTTATTGGGAAGATGCTTTCTGGTGGGGAAGTTCACTGGCCCCAGGGACAAAGGCCAGGGGAGTTGCAACAGGGAAAGGGGACGGCACTGGGGGGAGGCATGTGCACTGAGAAAGGAGAGGAGAAAAAGAGCTCTTTTTTTTTTTTTTCAAATAAATCTTCTGTTCCTTTATAGACCTATTGTGAATTGTGTTATTTTAAAACATCTTCATCTAACTCAAGGAGCTTATTGTGTGCTTTCAGCACCTATGAGGTGTAACTAGCCACCTCAGGTTAGTTCCTAATGTCTTTTTATGAGTGGCTTTTCCTGTCATACATGTATGTATGTATGTATGTATGTATGCATGCATGTATGTATAATTTTTAAAATTTTATATCACCTATATTCTACTAGAACATAAACTGAAAACACATTTTTTAGAAATAAATTGACCAATTCGTCTCTTCCCACCTCTCTGTCTCTCTAGGGGCAGGCTGACACTGGCCTCACCTCTGTACTGCAGATCTGTGAGGGTGCAGATCAACTCTCAAACAGGAGATCCAGTTTGTCATTCACTCTCATCACCATGAACTCCTCATGCTTGATTCTATCTTTATAATATCCCAATATTTCTTTAGTTTTACACAAGGCCTTGCGTGTACAATAACTATTCAATATAGTTATTAGACCATGTCCCCTGTACTTTGGTAATGGGATAAACCATACATTATACATATTAAGCTGCCTTTAACTCTCAAAAACATTAATTTTATGTGGCTCAGTCTAACACTAAACTACTAAAAAATATTATAAATCCCTTCTTGAAAGACTCCCAGGCTAAGAGCCAAGAATACTGAAATAGAAATAAAAACTTTAGTACTTAAAGTTTGGAAGTTAAGAAATCAGATTTTCATTATCAGTTTAGTCTTCAGAAATTTGTTTTGATCAACATTTATGTTCTGGTTAGTTTTATATCAATTTGATACAAACTGGAGTCATCTCAGAGGAGAGAACCACAATTTAAAAATGTTTCATAAGATTGGGCTGTAGGCAAGCATGCAAGGCATTTTCTTCCTCAGTCATTGATGTGGGAGGGCCCAGACCATTGTGGATGGGGCCATCCTGGGCTGGTGCTCCTTTGTGCTCTAAGAAAGCAGGCTAAGCAGGCCACAGTGGACAAGGCAGTAAGCAGCACCTTATATTATCATTTAGGAGACTTGATCAGGTTCATTTCCTCTACCAATTAAAGAATTAAAAGGCTGGAAAAAAATTGAGAGCCTGCTGATGTAAGAACACAGTCTGCAGAACCTTTGTTTTAAGCTTCCAGGCTTTTGTCTAAGGTCAACAATTAGAGGAACAGAAGAGATAGCTCAGTGATTTTTGTGCAAGCATGAGGACGTGAGTTCAAATGCCCAGAACCAGCCTGAAAACTAGGTATGGTGCCAATGTGTTTGTAACCTCAGTACTGTGGAGTATGAGGGAGACAGACAGATCTTAGAGCTGGATGGACACCAGTCTCACAGAATCAAGAAGGTGTGAGTGTGCATGAGTTTGTGTGTGTTAGTGTGTGTGTGTGTGAGTGTGTATGAGTGTGTGTGAGTGTGTGTGTGATGTAGGGTGAGTTTGGGTATGGAAGCAAATGGGTATGACCTGTCTGAATTTGATGAGGAAAACAGTAGTCATTCTGCACATTCTGAGGTTTAAGATAAAATCCGAAGCTCTATGACTTTTACAAGAGCATGGTTGCCAGGACAGCTGCTTGAAAGGCCAAATGGGCTAACAGTAGGGAGTACTAGATTTCTTCCATGTCCACAAAATGAGAGCTTTTAGGAAAGATTCCTAGCTCTCTGTGTACACACAGCCAGCGATGTGGAAAGACTTGTATCTGTATCTGAGCCACAAAATCCAAGACAATGGCCTCTGACAAGCCTGCCTTTCCAAACTTCATGAGGTTTTTTATCATTCAAGTCTAGCCCAAGTAGGAAAATGGGAGGTTCCAATTCGAACACAAGCAACCCAGGCATAGTTTGGACATTTTTATGGGACAGACTTTGAGTTGATTCAAACATGAGTGCATAGCACCCTCCATTAAATCACCTCATCCCTACTTAGCCACAGACTTCATACAGTCTTCCACATTAAAAATCCACTTACTATAAGATGCTTCTAGCACAACTACTGAAAATATGACCATGGTTGTGTCAGTTACAATATATTTTTATCTTTTATTTTTTGAAACAGAAATGGATTCCAGGAAGTTGGTGGGAATCTGTTAAAATGAATTACTAAAGTTGCAGTCTACTATATGCAGATAGAAGATGGGTAAGTGTCTGACTCAGTAATTCAGCAATGCACCAGGGGTTGCCATCAGGGCCATTTGCCTTCTGTGTTATTTTGTAACACACCTCTGAGGGCAGCCTAAATGCCATGACCCTGATGTAGCTACATTTACTGTCTATATGGCCATTCTCCTGTTGTCAAAACCCCAAGTGTCCTCTGAGACTCAGGCAAATGATGATTGACTCTCACTAAACTTGACAACTGCTTATCAAAAGCTGGACTAAGCTTGGCCAATTGAGCCTGGAAGGGATGGATATCTGCAGTCGAGCTTTTAAGGATGGTTTTCTTCACTTACGTCATTAAAAAGTCCACAACAGAAAACAGCTTTTCTAAAGCTATCCTTGTCAAGCTTAGATGCTGTCCTCTTGGTATATAGCCCTGAACAAAACCCATCCAGAGCCAAGCACGGTAAGAAGACAGACTCTTGGTTCCTTATAAAATCAGATCACGGAGCTACTTCTTGGCCTTGCCCTTTCTGGGGACTCCTAGGGATTTTGACATGCATTATCCTTTACAGTTATTTAATTGGGGTTATTCTCCTATATATTATCATTTCACCTGATAACAGAACTTCTTACATATGACCTTAGGTGTCTTTTGTAATCAAGTGAACAATTGTAATAATGGTAGGCTAACTATTCTACATCAACTGTTAATTTTGAGGTTGGCCAGAAAAAACCAGTGCCAGCATTTTGGGCCAAATTTAAAGCAAGCTTTAAATATTAAATATTGACCAAAGGATAGACCTTGCTCAGGACCATTTCCTGGAGTTTCCCAGCTGAGAATGGCCTCGAGCCATGTGCTGCAGGGGTTTATAAAGACAAACCTATAGGACTCTAATTTTCCCAAGGGACTTTGTTAGTTTCCAAGAACTACAACTTCCAGCATTCCAGAAAGTTACCAGGTCCCTGGGCAGGTGAGACATACAAGTTAATTTTGATCATTACACAACCTTGATCAATCTATTATCATCATAATCTCTTCACCTCTATCCTTTGTTCCTCTAGTAAGTAGTGTAATGTCATTTATATATTATAAATGAGGTATTTCATATCGAATAATGGGTATAGACAAAAATTTCTACTGCTATGATCCATTACTAGCATGAGTCAATTGAGTAGAACTAAAAATAAGAAATTGGGGACAAAGAGTATTGCCCCCCTTCTAAAGGACCATGTGGGCGTTGGTGTTTGCTCTCACAAAGCTGCCATCTACATGATTACAGACTGCTTTTCAGATGATGCATGACATGCATATTTCCACTTAGGAACCCAACAGAAATTGTCATTATAAAAAAGTCACATAAATTTCTGGCACAGAAACACTGGAAATACTAAGTCAGGATGCCAGGTTAGGTGTCTGCTGAGGTCCACAGATGTCCATTCCCTGACTGCAATCTTCTTGCTGTTTTCCCGTGGCAGAAGGAATACCAGAGTTCTCAGGGTCTCTTTTCTAAGGATAGAACCATACTCCTGAGTACTCCATGAGGGATACATACTTCTGACTTGATAATCTGCCAAAGGCTCATAATCACATTACCCCATGGTCCCAGTTACCATACACAGATTTCAAGAGGATATAAACATTCAAACATTCACTCTACAGCACAGATTATCTACCATTTCAGTGGCTCATTCTCAAAATTAAGAAAGAAATCTGAGTGCCTAGGTCTTAGGAGAAGGCTGGCTTAGGGGCTAATGCTGATAATGTAGAAGCAGCAGATAGGTCCCTGGTCAAGGATTAGGCTGGGCAGATTGTTCCATGTTTATTCCTAAAAAATACACTTCTAGAAAGTTATGTGATGGCTGGCAGCATGACTCTGAGAGAGAAAAAAGTACATAAACCTAAAGACCTGAATGCAAGTTCCAGAGCTCATGCAAAGGTAAAAAGAACCAATTCCATAAAGTTGTCCTGATCCTCACACATGTGCCATAATATATATGTGCCCACACACTCCTCATACACTATACACACAATAAAAATTAATAATTTTTGTCAAAAACATTAAAAACAAATGTTGTATGTTCACCATATTTTACTACACTGGATCTTATACAAATTGCACTGCAGATAACTAAGATTTGTGTTGCAATCTCTTTGCATTTGTTATTTAGAATAATGCACATACTATGTGAGTAGTATAATCCCTTTTGTTCACATGAGAAAAGTGAAGATCTCAGAAGATGAGTGGATAAGTGACATACCAGCATCAGAGGAGTCTACGGAAGAGCCTGAGTACCACCTGCTTGAGGTCCAGAGAAGAAGGGGCTATCAACATGAGAGATGAGTAACAGAGCTACTTGGCACCCCAATGGACAGGAATTGAGACGATGTTCCATGTTAGGTAAATAGAGCATTTAGATTTGGCTTCAGTATTTAAGAAGATAGTTTAGTTTTCCTCAGCTGTTTATAGACCCTGCAATGCTGAAGTAAGTCAAGATCTTCTCTTTTATCTGGTATATTGAGATATATCCATATGTGACAAAGAGAACCAGAAGCGAGAATTTGTTTCTTTTTTTTTCTTTTTTTTTTTTTTGGTTTTTCGAGACAGGGTTTCTCTGTGTAGCCCTGCTGTCCTGGAACTCACTCTGTAGACCAGGTTAGCCTCGAACTCAGAAATCCGCCTGCCTCTGCCTCCCAAGTGCTGGGATTAAAGGCGTGCGCCACCACTGCCCGGCGAGAATTTGTTTCTAAAT
Source organism: Mastomys natalensis (assembly GCA_021653895.1). Lineage (NCBI taxonomy): Eukaryota > Metazoa > Chordata > Mammalia > Rodentia > Muridae > Mastomys > Mastomys natalensis. The sequence goes on along the minus strand of JAJTUV010003864.1, from coordinate 9,963 downwards.
AACATTCATATGTTTAAACATAAGTTTTGAGGACTGGTGTCCCTTCAATTGCTAAAGAGACACACTGCATTTAAAAAGTGATCATACTTTACCTTTGTCTGCTTAATATTGCATATTTAGCAAAATCAAGTTCAGTTTATGTTCTGTTAAGGCTTATTGAAAATTCATCCCTAAGTTATCACGTGGGCTCCTGAAAATCTCTGTATCTTCAAGCTTTTCTTTGTACTATTATCCCTCTTAGTGAGCATAACTCCACATCCTTCCTTGAACTGACTGTGACTTCCCTTGGAAGCACTGAGAGATTCGTCTCTGTGTTTTGACTCTCCTGAATATAGACTGGACATAGGATAGAATTAAACTGAGATAATAGGAGGTTTGTCCTCAATGTTGATCTGAAGACAGAGAGGCTTTAATACCACACCTATTTCCTTTAAGTCTCATATTCTAAGTGCCTTAAATACATAACTTATTCCTTCATACCTTGCAAAGGCTTTGTAGTTTTGTTTCTCATTTTGGAACCATCCATCATAATTTATATATTAATCCTTTTTTATTAAAACTATTTCCATCTTTACATCATTCTAACATTTTATATTTTTTAATATCATAATAAACAATAGACTTTTTTTTTTCAAGACAGGGTTTCTCTGTGTAGCCCGGGCTGTCCTGGAACTCACTCTGTAGACCAGGCTGGCCTTGAACTCAGAAATTTGCCTGCCTCTTCCTCCCAAGTGCTGGGATTAAAGGCGTGTGCCACTGCCCAGCTAAACAATAGATTTAACAAACAAATTCACAAACTATATTGAGAATATTTACTCATGGGTGGGGAATAAGCAATGTTTATCCCCTCTTTCTAAGTTCTCAATGGCACCACATTTCAAAATTATCATAGTTCACTCTAGGATACTAGTGAAATTATTGGGTTTACTTACACAAAATTGACAAGGTTTTTCTTGTGAGGCTGTGGATGTCCTAGAATCAATCACACTAAAAATTCTTTACTCAGAATGTATGGAGACCATTTTGCATTTCATAAATAGTTATCCCCCTACCACATTTTAAAAATACTGGCCAGCCATATCTTCTTTTATAGAGATGTAGTAGTATTTAAAAAGTCCTGTTGTGATTATTTTAGTTCAATAGAACAAAAGGTATAAAAATGTTTGTTGTCTAATTTAGAAGATAGAATGGAAGCCCAGTGTTGGAGCTTTCAATCTTTGTACACTTATTTGTTTTTAACAAGGCTTTAGTGATTATAAATATCTTTAAGATTATTAATATGTTTATGTCTGTATATTCATTCATATATACATAAACTATATTTATATACACAGATATATTATTCTTATATGAGTAAGGGCAATGTCCAATATAAATAATATCTCCTGGTCTAGTAGTAGTGAACTCTTCAAAAGTAATTTATAACCTTAATGGATAGAGATCCTGTTGTACACTAGGGGAATAGGGTTTACGGAGATATCATTGTGACCAGAATTGTATGTTTACATATATCACATCATTAAAAGTAGATGCTAAAATTTAAATATAAATCCTCATGCTATGTATTACAAACATCAATTCAAACCCATTATCACTTAAAATTTATTTTGCCTATGTGGTTATACAGATTAAATATATATTTTTGTCTTTTCATATTAATTTTTAAGTTTAATTTCATTATAAACAAAATGAACTAGGGCCAAGTTAACAAGTTTAACTTACATATAATCAACTTGCTATTAAGTACATGATGTTAATAACAAACCATAGTCCTATGTAGATAGTCTATACATAAATAATAAAAAAGTCAAGTTTTAATAAGCAATGAGTTGTGTTTATTGCTTGTTGGAATTTTGTTTTCATAATTTTATTGGTCAAATGGAAACTTCATATAGAGATCTTTAGTAAACATACTGTTAGTTTGGGCAGAAACAACAACAGACATGTATAGAACAGAAAAGTACTGAAGGACATTTTATCTCAGAGGACAATTAGCCTAAATTTACTAGGCAGAAGTTGCTGACAATGAGACCCAACAGAGGATATCATAAATGTTCTTTTCTGGCAGCAGTCTGTCTAGCACTTGGCAACTTATCCTTAGGTTCTCTGTTTGGATCTGAGAATATTAAAAGTGTTAGCTTCCTTTGCTAGTATGCCAATTTTGGAGGCACATGGCCAGAAAACATTTAGGTTCTTTTGAGAAGCCATTAAATATGTAATGTACCATCAGAATCAGAACAAAGCAAAGCAAAACACTAAGATACAAAATAAACACCTTGTAGGTCTGATATTTCTATTTTGTCTAAAGTAAATGTGGTTTGGGGATTCCATTGACTCAGTGGATCATAAAGTATAATAGTGTCATCATTTTAGCTTGTGCCATGTGGTGATATTGACCAAAGATGTGAAATCACATGGCATAAGCTTTATTTATGATGTTATTATCAAAGAAGGCCATCAAGTCCCACGATTGATTTCATCTTATGAGGATCCTCAAGTGAAATGTAGAGCAAATGCAGTAACTGTTTTCTATGTGAACTCGGTCCCATGGTGAAATAAACATATTTTGCATCAGGAAATTCCAGGTTCCTGTGTAACTCACGTTCGTTGGGGCAGGAAAGAAGATAGTGATAGTATGAGAAAGAGGACAGTGAAGGCAGATGAGAGAAATGATACAAACTGACTTCATATAGCACAACAAAACCCTAACCCAACCCAAACCCTAACACCCTGACCCTGATTCTGACCCCATAATCCTGACCTTGATTCTGACCCTGACCCTCATCCTAATCATGTCTCAATAACCTTTTCACCAATGTGTTTTAATAAACATAAATTTCAAACAGATAAGTTAAATCTGAAATTTCTAAATAATACCTAGTGTATATTTTTATCATACTTTCTTTTCTGAGATATGTTGGAATATATGAAATTACAGAATGGACATCTTAAAATGTAGACAATTATCACTCAAACATGTGCCTCCAGCCCTACTATGTAGAGTTAAAACAACACATAGCACATTGGTATAAAATAAGAAAAAATTAAGAAGTATTACTGCCTGAAATAATGTGGTATGGTCTTAGAATATTGTAAAACATTTTGCAAATCAAATATTTGAAGAATAGTCATGGGACTCGTTAATCTAACAAGAAGACCAATCTTTCCTGGAGCTCATCTTAATGTTCTGTCCTCTGGGAAACCTATCAAACTTTATCCATAGTTAGTGTTGTGAATAACATCTACATACAGACATCTGATGCAATGAGTATCTCTTGGGAAACTAAGAGGCTAAGTGAATGTCACTGTAGAATTGAGAAAATTAATGATTTTTAATGCATTGTGGGAGAAGTGCTCCAAGGAAGAAGGAAATGTGAAACTAAAGAATACCATGTTTTTTTGTAAAGTTAAAAGCAAAACATGGCTCACTGCATAAAAAGGAAGAACCAGTAATGTTTTCCTTAGGTAATTCAGTTTATCTTACTGTCAGTGAAAATTTTCAAGCAACATGAAAATAAAGTATTGAGAGTTTTTCATAGTGAGAAATGTTATTGAAAATGCCCTCTTTAAAAAAATGAGAGGGGATAGTTACTCTATAGAGAATTCTATCAAATAATTCAAGAATAAAGAATATCTTTCTTAGTCTTTATTGAAGAGATTAGACATTATATTGAAGCCACAACAAGATAAAGACAAATGAACCATAGAAAATATGTCTAAGTAATATTAATAAAAAAAACTAAATGAAATATAAGAAATTTGATTTTGAAATCTCAACTTACAATTACCTGCTAATGACCAGGTTAAATTTATACATTTAATAGAAGCATGACACAATCATGAAAGCCAATCAATATAATATGCCAAATTTAAAAAGTGAAAGAAAAACACCTGATCATTTCAATCAATTCAGGAAAACGACAAAATTTGACAACTTTGAAGAAAACAGTAGGTTAGAAGGAAGAGTGTAGAAACAGCATACGAGGGAAGTGTCTCCTATAAAAGACTGAGATGAAAAATTCATAAACAGAGTTACGTTTGCTGGGAAGTATTGAAATATGTCCAAGGGTGTGAGTAAATCAAAAGTGCCCATTTCAGAACTAATATTCCACAACATCCTAAAGTTCTTTCAAGATCACTCAAACATTAAAAAGAGGTAAAAGTACATCCTCATTAACATAGCCATCAACTCGCATAGATATGTGTTATTTTTATCTCTGGGATGAATACATTTAAGTTGCACATTCACCAATTTCCAAATATACAAAGTATTATTGTATGTTGGTTGTGCCATAGGTCTACAGACCTAACTCATCTTGTATGAAGAAATGCTATATTGAACTAAACCATGTGATATAAAGTGTCAAAGACTAGCTTTAACACTCCAGGGTAAATTGAATCAGGCAGTGAGGTGTGGCATCCAGGATTGGTGTCAGTGGTGAAAGCACTGACAGGGGTCAGCACTAAGAGTGGCTGACTGATGTCAGTCCAGATAGTGACAGATAGTGACTGATGGGCTGCCTATGGCAGCCAGCAATTAGAGAAAAGAAAAGGAAGAAAATCAAACACCACAGAGAGAGAGAGAGAGAGAGAGAGAGAGAGAGAGAGAGAGAGAGAGAGAGAGAGAAGTTGAGGCAAAAGTAGGCTCCAGCACTTTATTTTTTCTCTTAACCCTTTTTTATAACCCTTAAGACAAAGTTTTTTATTTAGAAAGAAAATTATCTCATAGTCACAAGTTATTCATTTTCTAAAAACAATCACCACAAAAACATATTCTTCAAAAACAGATTAAAATTATCACACAGGAGGAAATTACAACAATATTATTGATTATATATTGTTTTTTGAAACCTATCTAACTAAACAATTCTTATCTCTCTTTGTTTCCACAAAGCTTTTAACCCCAAAGTAACAATTCTTTTGTCATAAATTAACAAAGTTTAAGCAGGCCAAGTCTATAGTAGCAAGTTTCTCCCTGAGTTTGGTTGATGACAATCTGTACTTACTAAGGAACAATTCATGTGTCTTACATCTTATTCTTGAAGTCTTGATCAACTAGACTGACTAGTCATCTGTTCTCTGTTCTTATACGTCTAAAAAAATTGTTTGTTCTTTATTCATAACCTTTGTATTTCATGGTGCAAACCAAAAACCTGTTACCACAACCCTAGATCACAAGATCAAGGAACTCAGGCTCAACCTAGAATGAATACTTTCTTTGATAATTAACTTGTCCCAATCCTATTTTTCTTGCTAGCACAATTACATGCTTGTAATGTACGAACACTCACTATGCTCTTTTCTCTAACTCATGTAGCTCTTGCCATTCGATAAGGAAGGAGCGCATTCTATTCTCGATTCTAACTTTAAACTTTCTATCATCTACCCTAACTTCACAAAATTATTTAAATCAATTATTTAGATAACTTCCTAAAATTACTTAAATCAAATCAGGAATTCTACAAAATCATTATTTCATCTAAACAGCATTCTCAAGAACTTTTATCTTCATGTTGATCTTCAGGAAACTTGACTAGAAGTAAATACACCAGGTTATAGGCAGTGAGGGTCTCACATCAAGCCATATAAATGGGGAATGTGACAATGACAAACATGAGAAGGCACATCCATAGCAGGGTCATGCCTTTCTAAAGTGCACCTGTCATAGCCAAACAATACATTAGGTTGTTTCCAGGGAGCTCACTTGCTCACTGTAGCTCTTCCTACATGGCACCTGCCAATAAAACTTCCTGCCATCTATAAAAGTCTTCAAAAAGTTAGATTTTCCATTTTCTAGGGATTTCATCTGAAGCCTCTCCCCTTTCTATCCCTCTCATGGAGGCTGTTTTTAAAAAGAAAGTCTTCCATTCCCTTTAAGGCCTCCTCATGTTTACATCTCCATATATCATTGTATTGTTTCTGTCTAATGCTCTTCCTCTCACATCAAGGGTATGTCATGGTTGTGAGACTCTTTCATTCAAATAAATCTCAAAGCTAAGTGGGGGGTGGTTATGAATTAGGTTTGGCTTTCTTCCTAGATTGACTATCAGTGATATCTCTCATTTTATGTAACATTTTGCACAGAGTTGAAAGGTAAGCTAACAATAATTACCCAACCCCCACTCCTTTATTCTTTTTCTCTCCATCAAGCTTTGAGCCCATAGACGTTCTGCTTATCCATTTTCTTTTACTAATTCCCCATACTTTCTCCTCTTTCTCCAAACTTTAGTTATATAAAACCATTTATAGGTGTTTTCAGTCCCACCCCACCTACTAACGGAATTCTGACTTCCGTCTGAGCATACACACTTAAGGTCATCCCTTTAATATGATGTTTTCAGGACACCTGAGCCCTTCCTCCTGCCCCTCTCCTAGAACCAGGCTGTTCAGAGCTGAAATTTGGTTGGCCTAATCTGTTCCAGCCAGAGCAATACAAGGTTCTCTGATTCTATATGGTTACGTCTAGATATTCTAGAGGGGATCACCATGCATACTTTAGGTTCTGGTACTGGATTACCTTCTTGCCCCAGGGCTCATGGCTATCAGCATTAATCTTTCCAATACTGAAAATAAACAGCCCTTAGAAGTGTCTAAGACACTTTGAAGTCTAGTTTTTTTTTTTCCAGGATTGATTGTCTAACTAACCCCTTCCCTCTTTCTAGTCTCTTTCACTGTCTTCTTGGCCAAAGGTCTCTAAGCACACCTCTCCTTATGAACAGCTACACATAGCCTGAAGCTAAACTATCTCCAGACTCTATGTATTTATTTCTCTTCTAGTAAATTCATCACAATTTTCAAAAGTAACTTTATCTCTGTGATCCTTTCTATAGACAGCATGTTACTTAGCATCCATGACTTGACTCTTTAAAGCCAAAACCTCTGTCTACCTCCTTCCCAGTAAACTGCATATTAAAATTCTGAGAGAAAAATCAGTTGTTTAACTTTCAATTAGGCTTCTGCAAAACATCATCAGAGATCATTCAAAAATCTTCCCCTCAACACCTAAACATCCTTTAAATGAGGAATAGATAATGAAAATGTGGAACACATACACTATGGAATAGTTTTCAGCTGTAAAAAAAAAAAAAAGAAAATGAAATCATGAGCTTTGCAGGTAAATAGACAAAACTGGGAAAGACCATATCGAGCAAGGTAACCAAGAACCAGAAAGACAAATGTAAAAATTTCTCTTTCCTATTAGAGACTCCTAGCTCTAAATCTTCAGATGTGAGTACATATTCTGTAGTAACTACAAAACAAGGAAAGTTAAAAGGGGCCACTGCTAAGACAGGGAGTGGAAAAGGAATAGAGTGGGAAATACCATGGTACAAGTGATCTGATCAAGAAAATGGGAAACTGAGGCCTCTAATTAGGGAGAGAAAGAGAGACAAATACAGAAAGAGTAGGATGAAAAAATAATAGTAAGTATATCTGAAAAAGTCATAAGAAATTATACTATTAATTAATGACCTTTAAAACTATAATAATGCAAGCCTGTAAATAAATATACATGTATAGTTTAATTGAAAATTTCTTATCTTGGCTGACAGTTCTTCCTCAAAGAGCAAAAAACCACCTAATAAAAACCCAACACCAGTCATGAGAAGCTTTTTTTTTTTTTTGAGATGTTCAAAGTTCTTTAATAGACTCCCAAAACAATAGGCCTATTGTTATTGTCCTTGGTTGCTCACCAGAAGTGGAGGCTCAATCCCTAAGACACCAAGTACACAGACACAGAGCTAACATACCTTTAACTGGAACTGAATTAAATGTCTCCTCCCTAAGGATTAGCTTTCATGGCATCAGAAGGTGCCATGTAAGCTTCCAAAGGAGGAAAGAAACAAACAGTCCTACTCAGCTATCACTCCTATGAACCACAACATTGACCAGCATAGCAGAATAACCCTAAGGCATATAGAACTTGGTGGTTACCAATAGATGTCAAATTGGACTTGAAGTCATGGATCTTGAATAAGAACCTAAGCCACCACTTTATTACACTAGCATAACCCCTAACCACAGATAAGTGCAATTTTCACACATCAAGGAAATTTATCTTCACAACAGATCAACAGATAGAGACCATTATAGAAAACTACAGCCACTAAAAATACAGTTATGGAGTCTAGTCACAATGGATATAGCTACAAAACAACTCCAGAATGTTGTGGGACAGAGGGCAAAAGGATTGTAAGAGCCAGGTTATCAGAAAGTTTGCTGTGAGGCTATGTTTCTTAGTGATGTTAGACTCTACATCCATAAAGTCTCATCAACATGTTTGCCAAAAGATGAGCTAAATATGGACAATAATAATAGACATACCAAAGTGAACAGACAAAAGCCCACAAGGCCTCAAATATACAAAGAACTATAGACAACTAAGGAATGCTGAGAGTGGAAGAAATCGTCTTCCCCAAGGAAGAGCACACTAATTTATTATCTAATACCAAACAGTCATCCTGGAGAACATACATACAAGCAACATTATGCTTACAAAGCCAGTTATTTAAAAATTATACATGTACATATGTATCATATGTATCTATATCTAATATATATCTATATCCACAATTAATTTAAAAAGGGGTCATGAATTTGAAAGAGTAAGGAGGGGTATATAAGAAGGTGATAAAGGAAAAGGAAGGAATGATGTAATTATAATCTCAAGGAAAAAGGGAAAAATTGTCAAAAAAAATTCCCCACTCTTCCCTCTTTTAGTGTCATCTATGGCCAGCAAAACCCCACTCAGGAATTTCCCAAGGTTTCTTCATTCTCCTTAGTCCTATAAACCACCTATCTCACAATCCAGGCACTCTCATATGAATCTCTCAATTTTCCCTTGATGCATCAGTTGGAAAAAAAAACTAGTCTATTACCCAGATCACTCATGTCTCTGCTAATTCTGGTACCTCTCATGATGACTAGCACTAATATTTATGGGTTTAAGCATCCAGATTCCTTCTCAGAGAAATAACATATACAGGAAAAAAATTGTGACACAGTATGCATTCATGCAGTCTAAGTTTTGCAATGTCTATGTTATTTTAACCTTTTCCTAGGGTACTAACAGGTACCCCAGGCAGGTAATGAGGTTATAGAATTTATAAGAAATAAATCATTGTGGTACATTTTCACTATAGGGACATTTAGATATCACTAGCAGGAGGTACTAAGCCCTGTCTTCCCTAGCCAGCACCTGACTCCTGGTTGCCTGGATACTTTTTAGTTTCTATTAGCATTGAAAAGTTAAAGTTAGCTAGGTAACTGAGCCCATTAACATGAAACCAGAGCGATGTGGAGCCCTAGGAGGATGTGGACTTTGGGGTGGAAACTATCTATGTTACAGAAGCATTAAAAATTGTACTTACTGGAAGAACTCAGCAAAGAAGGGATCTGGGGAGCAGTGAAATGGATTTGTACTATTAAAAACTACTGTCTTGTGTAAATCATGTGCCAGCCATGTTCCCCCTGCAGAACAATCAAATAAACTATTTGACTTTTGCAACTTTGAAGTATTCAGTGGTCTTACTGTAAAATAAGGATCATTTTCTCCCAAAATTTGTGGGCTCATTTAGGATTTCCGAATTTGGGAAGAGAACCCACTGGTCTCTGGAAAGTGGGAGATGTGTCCTGCCTTACCTTCCACTGATACACTGTGCTGACCTTTGTCTCTCCCCAGAACTTTGAGATAAAACCTAAGAGGAATTTTAAGAGAAGTGAAATCAATTCAGGGAGATTTGAGCTCTCTGGAGCTGGTGGGAGGCATGGCAGAACAACCAGGCAACTTCATGCATAAACCAAGGTAGGAAATTTGTGTTATAAAGTCCTTCCTTGGTAGTTTCAGACTTTTAGCAGAAAGAATCATAAGCACGGCAATCAGGAAGACTTTATTTGGGAACCCAAACAGAAAAAGTTGACAAGGGAACTAAGTTAATACTCCCTGATCACTGAGAAATTTAAGAG
>JAJTUV010003863.1:0-36121 GCA_021653895.1 Mastomys natalensis | reverse complement strand
GTTGTAATAGGGGGAATATGTTTGTGTTTTATCTTTTTTTTGGGATTGTTGATACAAGATACTTTCTTGCTTTTTCTAGGGTGTAGTTTCCCTCCTTGTGTTGGAGTTTCCTGTCTATTATCCTTTATAGGGCTGGATTTGTAGAAAGATGTTGTGTAATTTTTTTTTTCATGGAATATTTTGGTTTCTCCATCTATGGTAATTAAGATTTTTGCTTAGTATAGTAGCCTGGGCTGACATCTTAGGGCCTATATGAATATCTGCTTAGCATCTTCCTGCTTTTATACTCACTGATGAGAAATCTGGTGTAATTTTGATGGGTCTGCCTTTATATGTACTTGACATTTTCCCCTTACTGCTTTTAATAATCTTTTTTTGTTTTGTTTTGTGCATTTAATTATTATTATTTTTATTATATTATTATTATTATTATGTGACAAGAGAAATTTCTGTTCTGATCCACTTTATTTGGGAGTTCGTGGTCTTCTTGCATGTTCTTTGGGCATCTCTTTCTTTGGTTAAAAGAAGTTTTTTTTTTTTCTATAATTTTGTTGAAGATATTTTTGGCCCTTAAGTGGGAAACTTCACCCTCTTCTATACCTATCATCCTAAGTTTGATTTTCCCTCATTTGTTTCTGGAATTTCCTGAATGTTTTGGGTTGGGAGCTTTTTGCTTTTTGCATTTTCTTTGATTTTTCTGTCAATATTTTTTGTGGTATCTTCTCTACCTGAGATTCTCTTTTCCATCTCTTGTATTCTGTTGGTGATGCTTGTATCTATGACTCCTGATCTCTTTCCTAGGTTCTCTATCTATGGGGTTTATCTCCCTTTGTGATTTTTTTTATTGTTCTATTTCCATTTTTAGATCCTGGATGGTTTTGTTCAGTTCCTTTACCTGTTTGGTGGTGTTTTCCTATACTTCTTTATGGGATTTTTGTGTTTCCTTTAAGGGTTTCTACCTATTTACCTGTGTTCTCCTGTATTTCTTAAGCGAGTTATTTATGTCCTTCTTAAAGCCCTCTATCATCATTATGGGCTGTGATTTTAAATCTTTCTTGCTTTCTGGTGTTTTTGGGTATATTCAGGACTTACTACAGTGGGAGAACTGGGATTTTATGATGCTAAGTACCCTTTGGTTTCTGTAGCTCATGTTCTTGCATTTGTATCTTGCCAAATCTGGGTATCTCTAGTGCAACCTGCCATGCTGTCTCTAATTGGACCTCCCTCCGTGGTCCTGGTCATGTCAGACCTCCTTGAGTCCAATTGCCCTCTGTGATCCTGTGATTCCAGACCTGTAGTACAGAGATCCTGGGTGTGTCAGAGCTCCTAGGATTCAAGCTGCCTCTGAGATCCTGAAATTCTGGTGTGACCAAGCTCCTGAGTCTTGTTGTGTCAGAGTTTCAAGAGTCAAACTTTCTCTGAGTGTTCAGGAGTGGGTGGGGAGCCAGAGCCCGGGGTCTGCTCGGGGCATAGGTACAAGCGGAAAGAACTCGTGACTCTGGTTGGGGGTGGGTTTTGTTTCCCTGATTCATCTGAGAGTCCTAGTTACTCTGGGTGATGGAAAGATGTTGTGGTCTCAGCTGTGATCTTAAATATGTCAGAGCTCCAGTGCTCCTGGCTGTGTCCAATCTCCTGAGAGTCAAGCTTCCTCTATGATCCTCTGATTCGGGTGATCCTGGGCAATTAGAGCACCTGTGATCCTGTGGCCCCTGGGTGTGTCAGAGCACCTGGGAGTCAGTATCTCTGTGTATTGTAGGAGTGGGTGCAGAGCCAGTGCCCCAGGTCTGCTCTGGGTGAAGGTCCAAACCAGAAGGAACCCATGCCTCTGACCTGGAGGAATTCTTCTGTCTTTCCTGGATCTGGAGTCCCAGTTACTCTGGTGTTGGAGCAGATGTTGTGGCCTCACTTAATGATCCTAGTTGAGTTAGAGCACCGGGGAGTTGTAATTCCTATGGATAATGTAGGAGGGGGTACAGAGCCAGCCCCCCACATCTGCTCCGGGAGCAGGTTCAAACCACTTTTATTAACATTTTAAAAATATTATTTGAGGGTTATGAGTTGACTTTTCCATCTCTTTGTGTGAATTTTAGGGTTTATTCCTTATGAAAAACTCCTTTGACACTAAATCCTTATTTGACCTATAGATACTTTATTTTGATGATTTCTATTTTCTTATTGAAATTATTTTTTTCAGGCCATAAGTGTTTTACTTCAATAAATATATATTTTTAATTTAGCTTTTTATTCTTCTCTTGTACATTATATTCCAACCTCATTTTCCCTCCAACCTAAATTCCCAATCTCTCCACCGACGTTCCTCCTTCCCCAGATCCATTCTTCCTTTATTTCCCTTCAGAAAAGAGAAAAGCCTTCCGGGGATATCAATTGAACTGGGTATAACACGTTATGGTAAGACAAGGCACATACATCATTGATATCAAGACTGGACAAGGGAATCCATTAGAGGAAAAGGGTTCTAAGAGCAGGCAAACGAGTCAGAGACATAAACATCAATAGGACAAAATGCCAGATTACAAGGGGAAAAGACTTTTTACCAACCCACATCTGACAGAGAGCTAATATCCAAATATATATAGAACAAGAAATTAGTCATCAACAAACAAAATACCCAGTTTAAAAAATGGAGTTTTCATCTAAAGAGACAAATCTCAATGAAGCACTTTCAAATGGCCAAGAAACATTTAAAAAGAAATGAACAATATCCTTACCATCATGGAAATGCAAATCCAAATGACTGAGATTCCATCTTTAATTCATCAGCATGGCTAAGACCATATTTTGGAATACTATTTATCTGCCTTAGTCCCTCTTCTCTGTGTTCATATACTTACTTTTATAAATTTGTTGGAAGTTTGTTATCTATTGTTGCATTACTTAAATGCCTTATAAATGTGTTTATTTGATGTATTTTTATTCTGGCATTTTTCAAACGCATGCATATTTCTTTCTTTTTTTTTTTTTGTAAGTTAGAAAACAATCATGGTTTTTTTTTAAATAGATACAAAGATACCTATGATTTTACTTCAATTCTGTTTTTAAATTTTTAATTATTTTATTGGATATTTTATTTATTGACAAACAAATATCATTCACTTTCCACATTTCCCCTCCATAGAACCCCCTCTATTCCATCCCCCCCTACTCCTTTATGCTTTTTATACCATTTTAATTACATGCATGTATTAAAGGGTAATTTCTAGGTTGAGGGTCAGCAATACAATTTCAAAAAGTTAAGGGAATAAGCAAGACAAAAAACACCAATAGTCAAAAAAAAAAGAAAGGTGTTAAACCCAATTATGTGAACACTTATGTGATAACTGCTTCTAAGGGAATATCAGGATGCCCAAAAAGTATCAAATCCACTTCCCTGTCAAAGCGCAAGTTCATTTTCATGCGAAGCCACTTCCTTGTTCTAGCTCAAATTTAAATCTTTCCTAAATTATGTTTTGTTGTAGCCTCAGTTTGATTTCTACCTGAAATTTACTTCTTTGTTCTAGCCCCGTTCAATTCCTGCCAAGCCTAATTCTCTCCTGGGTCAATTCAAATTCCGCCACACCCAATTTCCTTTTTTTTTGGCCCCTTTCAATTCTTTCCAACCCCCCAAAGGCTCCAGCTCCCCCCTTTTTTATTCAAAACAAGTCTGAGCCTTCTTATGTCATTCGACAAAATGCCTCCTTACCCAACATGGAATATGCATTATCAAAAGCAATGCCTTTTATGTGTTAGGTTGGTAAGCTCTGGCGGAATCTTACCATCAATTGGCTTCCTACCAACTCTGGACTCGTCCTGGGCCCTCAACCACCATTTGCTGCCAACTTTGTTGACGTTGTTAAAGAAAAGCTTTAACATGATGGGAGAATAAAAGATTCTCAGGACAAAAAGCTACAGATCAAGCTAAAGCCATTTGAAGCTTGACCAAAATAAAATTTTACCTCGGCCGGTTAATTTTAATCTGCATACTACTGCACAACACTCAGCAGAACACATTCTTGAAATTTATAAGCCTCTATGATTGTTAAAACTTCCAGAGAGGTGATAGAATTATCCAAATACACACAAGTGTCATTAAACTTCTTTCAATTATAATGACTCCAGTAAATTTTAGAACTAACATGAATCCAGTGTATTTGGCCTTGACACTCAAGTGGCTCGTTACTCCCCGAAAAATCAAAAAAACTTTTTCCCAAACAATTTGAATAGGATAAAGAGCACCAATCCATTCTTCCAAAATGCCTATTTAAATCCCTTGTTTATTCAACACATTAGTAACTTTTTTACTAAATGTTAACAAAAGTAGCGTTTTAAATTTTTCTTGTGTAAACAGCAATTGCAGAAGCAGTGGTGCTACCATTAATGTATTAAAGCTTTATACCAGCAATAATCAAGCCCACTACCCTTTTTCTTCGTTTTAAAAAGCCTGCCTTATTTCTTCCAGTACTTCAACATTTTAGATACCAAGTTTCGGTACTCACGCACCAAAACAAAACTGTTGAAAACCTCCATAACTGACTGCGGTTTCAAAACACAAAGAAAATTAGAATGTACAATGGATGCAACTTACATTAAATACGAGAAAAACAAAGTATTTTTAACTTGACAATGAAAAAGCCTTAACACTATGAACACCTGTTTAAATCCAATCCGCCCAACTTTATTTCTTGCAACAAACATCATAGAAACTGTACAATTTCCATATATGTCCAAAAATGCCCAGAACCAATTTCCAAATGAAGACTGTTATTTCCAATTTGAATTGATTCTAAACCATCCAATGTCAAGCCTGAATAACGGCACATTAAAACAATACAAAGGCATATAACTTTTGATTCTCTGTTCCACAAAGTCTAAAACTTGAGGCAATTTCAGTTTATCCCATCAGGGTATAGGTAAGCAATGGTGGGTGAAACTTATGTCCAATATAGCTTCCCGTCCTTTTCAGAGCAACAATAAGTTTACGGGTCAGCATATTCTTTGTCCTGGCACAGCATCTCCCCTCACTATGGCACCAACCAGCTCCTCAGCACCCCGAAAAAAAAAAACACAAACCTGCCCCTTTTCCCAATTTAATACCTGTCCAGACATGCCAATCCGTAAGTGGATCATTTCCCTTTCCACCTATGCTAATGCTAATTTAAGTCCATAGGCACTTGCAGAAAGTTCCATGGCATCCAAATTTTTTAAAAACAAAAATTAATTAAAAAAATAAAAGAAAGATTTAAATAATTTGTGTATACGGGTAATATCTCCCCTTTTTTTTATTTATGAAGATTGTTTTAAAGTTCCATGGGGCCCATTCCACATCTTTTTACTTGATAATTATAAAGAATATTCAAAATATGGGCAAGCTAAATTGCGCAAAAAAGCCTTAAATAAACAACGCCATAGCCATTCCATTATTTTTTTTGTTTGTTTTTTTTTCCTTCTATTTGTTTTCTTTTTTTATGACTACTTTATTTATCACATTTCAGATGTTATCCCCTTCCCCACCCCCAAAAACCCCTTAACCCACCCCTCCCTCCTCTTATTTCTATGAGGGGTCCCCCATCCATCCACCCACTCCCACCCTCCCCGCCCTCAAATTTCCCCTCACGGGCATCCATCCTTCATGGACCAGACCCCCTCTTCCACTAGCCTACAAGTCCATCCTCCCTACAAATACCTAGATACATGGGTCCCCCTTTGTGTGTTTCCCAGCTACGTTTAGATCCGGGGAGCTTGGTTGGTTGGTTTGTCCCTCCCCATGGGGTCGTAAGCCCCTTCAACTCCTCAGTCTTCCTCTCTAACCCTCCCGGGAACATGTGATCATTGAGGCTAGCTGTGGATCTGCCTCTTAATTTTCAGACTCTGGCATGCTCTAGGCTCTTGTCAGCATGTACTTTCCGACATCCATAACAGTTTTGCTTTGGTAATTGCATCTGGGGGATTTCCAAAGGGGCATCTCTTGAGACTCTCCTCCATTTCTGCCCCACACATTTTCTCATATTTGCCTTGTGAGTATTTATTAACTCTTTCTAAGAGGACGAAGCACCCCACTTTGGCTTTCCTTTTCTTGGGCTTCATGTGGTCTTGATTACACTTGGTATTGTGAATTTTGGGCAAAAATTCCTTATCATTGTGTTTCTTTTGTGATTTGGGTACCTCACTCAGGATGATATTTTCTAGTTTTCCATCCATTGACTAAAAATTTCATGAATTCATTGTTTTAAAAGCTGAGTAATCCATTATGTAAAAGTACCACATTTTCTGACCATTCCTTGTTGAAGGCATTTTGGTTCTTTCCAGCTTCTGTTATTATAAATAAGGCTGCATGAACAAAGGGAGTCCTTGTTATATTTGGAGCATCTTTTGGGTATAGTACAAAAGGATTGCTGGATCCACAGTAATACAGCCAATTTTCGAGGAACTACAATGATTTTCCAGAGGGTTTAAAACTTAAAATACCCACCATCAAGGAGAATGTTCCTCTTTCTCCACATCCACATCAGCATCTGCTGCACGAGTTTTTAATCTTACAATTTTTGACTGTTGTGAGGTAAAACTCAGGGTCGTTTGATTTCTTTTCCCTAATACTAAAAGTTGAACATTTCTTTATTCTTCTTGGCCATTCGATATTCCTCGTTTAAAATTCTTTGATAAACCTGCACCCCAGTTTTTAATAGGTATTTGATTGTCTGGAGTCTAATTTCTTGAGCCTTTGTAATTTTTGGATATTACCCTCTATGATTAGATCTTAAAGATCTTTTCCATATGTGTGTGTGAATAAATAAATATATATATAATATAAAATTAATATTATAACATATACATAAATATAATATCATTATATGTATATTAAAGAAATACAAAAATATGAAATAAAAGTTACAGAAACAACAAGGAATAAAATACAAATAAAGACAAAAAATTATTACAGGGTTAAGAGTACTTATACTAATTAATTTGATTTTGGTTGAATTCTTGCAACCATTGAGCTACCTATTCAAAATCACAATTTCTGGCTTCCACTAAATGTACAACACATATACATAAAATATAAATAATTGAATTGTTATATTATTACTTTAATCAGAGAAGTCCTAGGACCACTGCCATTTTATTTTTCATTGTGGTCTAAGCCACCAGCCTGGGAGGCTTAGGGAGGGACCAAGCTCCACATAATAGGCAAGGGAGTATATATAACTGGAGAAGAGATCCACCCATAAGGCTGGACGTCGGGGGGGGTACCGAGGGTGGGGAGGGAGGTACGGGAGGGTGGTGGGGGACACAAACTGGAGGCGGAAAGGGGGAAGGGATGTGAGTTCCTGGAGGGAGGGGGGGAAATGGGGTAAGAAGAACATTGAAATAAAAATAAAAAAATTTTCAATAAAAAAAAAATTTACAAACAAAATGACACCTTCCAGTCTGCTTACCCACCCAGATCATGGACCGATTCCCTCCAACAACCTTGTCCTGCTGCCTCTTAGGAGTTCCACAATGACCATGATGCTAGTGAGATGCCTGCCCAAATGCATTGCCCACCCACAAACCCAGCCAAATTGAAACCCCTACCAGTCAGGCTGCATCTTTCTTCCAGCTGCTTCTCCACCCGGGCCAGAACTGCTGACCGCAACCTCCCATATTCCAAAGACTGCCTGTCTCCCAGTAGGTCTGAAGTAAGGAGGGAAACAACCTGCTTTTCTCCCAGGAGGCTGTAATAACCAAGCACAAGAGGTCTGCTTTAACCAGGGCATAGTCCTCAAGTTGCACCACCATCTGCAACTGGGCAGATCCTGCCTCTGGAGCAAAGCTTGTCTGTATCCCAGGAGGTTCACCTTGGCTAGAACACAGGAAGTCTTCCCTAACCGGAATCCAGGACTGCTTTAACCAAGACACAGAAAGGTCCCCCCCCTAACCAAGACAGCACTACTGCATACGAGGAGACCAACTCTAACTCAAGGTCGCAGAACTCTACCTGATCCAAAGAGGCTGGTTCCAGCAGAGATAGCTAGGCAAGTTAATACCAGAGATAACAAGATTGCAAGAGGCAGCACAAGAACATAAGCAACAAAAATGCAGTGCAATTTGACAGAGAACCCAGTTTTCCCCACTAAAGCAAGCATCAAAGTTATCCAGGGATAACCCAACATGCCTGGAAAGCAAAATTCTGATCTACAATCCTACTCAGGAAGATGAAGAGACCTTTTGAAGGAACTAAAGGAAATACAGGAAAACACAGGTAAAGAGTTTAGAAGCCCTTTAAGAGAAAACAAAGAAGGTGATAAAAATTAACAAAACTGTGCAAATCTTATAAATGGAAATAGAAACAAAAGAAAAACACAATTGGAGGAACCATGGAGATGGACAACTTAGAAGAGATCAGGACTACAGAGGCAAGCTCACCAACAGAAGAAAAGAGAAAGAGAATCTCGGCATAGAAAGAAACCATAGAAGGATTAGAACAGATTGCTCAAAGAAAATACAAGTGTAAAAATCTCCTACCCAAAATATCCATAAATTCAGGACACAATGAAAAGATAAACCTAAGAATAAAAGGAATAGAAAGAGAGTGAAGATTCTAAGCTCAAAGAAATAGAAAATATCTTCAACCAAATCATAGGGGAAAAATTCCTAACCTAAAGAAAAGAGATGACCATAAATGTACAAGAAGAACCAAGTAGATTGCAACAAGAAAAGAATATTCCTCGCCACTAATATTCAAGCCAAAACTGCACAGAACAAAGAATGAATATAAAAGTGTAAGAGAAAAAAGTCCAGGTAACATTTAAAGACAGAAGAATCAGAAGTATGTCCAACTTTTCAACAGAGACTCTAAAAGCCAGAAGATCCTGGACAGATGTCATCTAGAGCATAAGAGAATATAAGTGTCAGCCTATACTACTATACTCAGCAAAATTCTCAATCACCATAAATGGAGAAACCAAGATATTCTATGAAAAAAAAATACAAGTTTTAAACAATATCTTTCTACTAATCAGGGCCTACAGAGGATATTGGAAGGAAAACTCTTAACACAAGGAGGGTAACTACACCCACCCCCACTCCAATGAGAAATTAAATATCTCACAAAAACCCAAAAGAAGAGAATTACACACACACACACACACACACACACACACACACATACACACACACACACTCTACCACAAAAAAATCACCGGAACTAAAATCATCTATCTCTCAACATCAATGGACTCAATTCTCCAATAAAAACAAACAGGCTAACAGACTGAATATTTAAACAGGATCCAGCATTTTGCTGTATATAAGAAGGACATCTCAGTGTCAAAGACAGACTTTACCTCAGAGTAAAGGGCTGGAAAAGGTTTTCCAAGCAAATGGTACCAGAAAACAAACTGGAGTTGCACTTATGAAATCCAATAAAATAGACTTAACAAAAAGTTTTAAACAAATGGTGAAGGACTACATAAACACATTAAAGGAAAAAATCCACCAAGAGAAATCTAAGTTTTGACATCTATGCCCAAATCAAGGGCACATACATTTGTAAATGAAACTTTTCTAAAGCTCGAACAAAACACACTTTGATCCTCAAAAAAATAATGGAGATTTCAACACCTCATTCTCACCAATGGAAGGTCACTAAAGCAGAAACTAAAAGAAGACAGTCAAACAACAAGTTATGGATCATACAGATTTAATAAGATACTTAGAAAATTTACTGCCAAACAAGAGAATATACCTTCTCTCAGCACCTCATGAAAAATTTCTACAAAGTTGACCACATAATCCTATCACTACAAGAAGATTGAAATAATCCCATGCACTCTATCAGATCACCATGAACTAAGGTTGAACTTCAATAACACATAAACATACATACCATTGTACTGAACAACTATTGCTCAATGATGAACTTTGTCTGGGAAAAATAGAGAAATCAAAGGCTATGATTCAATGAAATAAAACACAAACATACTACCAAACATACGGGACATTAATGAAACATTGTAAGAGGATAATTCACAGCACAAAGTGCCTTCATAAACATATAAGGAAGATCCCATACAAGCAACTTTATAGCAAACCCGAAATCAATAACAGAAAGAATCATACAAACACAAAAGGAGAAAACTGCCAGGAAATAGTCAACTCATTGAAAAACAACCAGTTAGAAAAAGAGAGAATGATCCAAAAGATCAATACAAGATGGTTCTTGAGAAAATCAACAAGATAGATAAACCCTTAGTCAAAACTAACTAGAGGGCAAAATAAAGTATCCAAATTAACAAAATGAGAAATGAAAGGGAGTCATAAAACAGAAATTGAGGAAATTCAAAAAATCATGAGATCCTACTAACAAAATATATACTCAACAAAACTGGAAAATCTAGATGAAATTGTAAAATGTTTTTAGCAGATAAACAGAACCAAAGTTAAATCAGGATCAGATAAACCATTTAAACAGTCCCAAACCCTTAAGGTAATAGAAATAGTCATTAAAAGTATCCCAACCAAAAAAAGGCCATTGCCAGATGGTTTTAGTGCAGAATACTACAGAACTTCAAAGAAGATTCAATACCAACACTCTCCAAACTATTCCAAAATTTATCCTGTTTTTAAAATGTAGGTAAAATGTTGAAGCAGAGATGGAAGGAATGGCCAATAAATAACTATCCCAACTAGAAGCCTATCTCATAGGCAAGTACCAATTTCTGACATTTCTAATGACGCTGTGTTATGCAGACACAAAGACCCTAATTGTCCTCCTTGGTGCTCTATCTAGTAGCTGACTGAACTGACACAGATACCCATATCCAAACACTGGAAAGAGGTTACAGACTCTTATAGAAGAATTGGTGGAAGACTGAAGGCACTGAAAGGGATGGTAACCCCATAGGAGGACCAATAGAGTCAACTAACATGGACCTCTGGGATCTCTTAGAAACTGAGGCACCAAGCATATAACACACCTTGGCTTGAATGAGCCCCACCCCAGCACATATGCAGCAGATATATAGCTCAGTCTCTGTGTGGCCACCCAACAACTGGTGCATAGGCTCCCCATTAAGCTGTAGCCTGACTGTGGTTTCAGTTCCACAACAAGGCTATATTGTCTTGGCTCAGTGGAATAGAATGTAACTAATCTGGCAGAAGATTGATGTGTCAGGGTAGGGGGATGCCCAGGGGGTCGACCCTCTCAGTGGAGAAAGGGATGGGACAAAGGGAAGAGTCTCCATAAGGGGGTTGTACCCAGAGGGGCGGTAGTGCTTGGATGTATATACATAAAGTAATTAATAAACAAAACAGAACAAGATAAAAAAAAAGTGTACTAAAGTGGAGAAATGCTTGGAGGGAGGACAAGAAAGACTATTAGCATAGGTTCTATGTATCTTCATACGTTTTCAATAGTTACAATTA
Organism: Mastomys natalensis; assembly: GCA_021653895.1. Taxonomy (NCBI): domain Eukaryota; kingdom Metazoa; phylum Chordata; class Mammalia; order Rodentia; family Muridae; genus Mastomys; species Mastomys natalensis. Next base: position 24,721 of record JAJTUV010003863.1, on the reverse strand, counting down.
TGAGATTTTATAGTTAGTTTAAATTAAGAAATGAGGTGTGAGGATATAGAAGTCATTGGCAATGTGATAAGGCTCCCAGGCTTGAGGCTTCTGCTGCTAATAATGGTGCATTCAGTGATGTAACAACCTGTCTGCTCTGGTTATACTTTAAAATAAAAATGTAGCCTTTTAAATTTGCACATATTCTGAGTGTTGATGTTTCATTAAGAAATACCTCTAATAACTTTTTTGAAAAATCTTGTTAAAAACAAACCAAACCAAAACAATAAAGAGCTTTAAAAAAACAAAGCTTTTATGTATGAAAATTCATCAAATTTGCTATTTCTCCACTTTTAAAATCAGTACATCTTATAATAACTTATGACTAAATAGTGTCAACATCTAAAAGAAAGTGCCATCTCATTTAAATACTCAGAGCCTTAATAAAAAGATTGGCTTCTTTTCATTAATACTTGTTCAGAAATGTTAAAATAGTGACTTTGTAATTCATGTTCCATATACAGGTTATGCATAATACAATCAAATCATTTTATATTGATTAATATAAACATGATTAAAATTCTGCTTCATGTATCAAAAACATTTAGCCATTGCTTTAACTAAGAGAGTTCCTTCAATCTTTTTTGCAAATCAAAATTAATTGTATATGGAGCAGCTATATAGTTGTATGGTAAGAGAATTTAATAAACTCAAGTCAAATGTTTCAATGATTTTCAAAAAGTTTCTATTTTAACATTTTAGATATATGGTAATAAGGACAAAGGACTAATATGACATGATATGACTATCCATATAACAATATAAAACATAATGTAAATCAAATGTGTTCATATCAATAAATCTACATTGAAAAGCAGAGAATTAGCTTCTGAAAGTTATACAGTAATTAAAAGTAAGACACATGATCCAATTTTGATGTTATATCCCTCCTGGAAATTATACCTAAGATTTCACAGACTTTGTATTAAAGGAACACTATTCTCCTGGGTTTTGCTTTATGATATAATACTTTCATTCTGTAGATTACTATAAATTTCATAAACTCAGGAAAATCTTATTTTTTAACTAATGGTAATTTGAATTGGGATCATTCCCATTCTGTTTCTTCCTTTTTTCTCCATTCATTTAAGTAAGTTCTTTATCAAGATCTGTTAGTTAGCTTTCCACTGCTGTAACAAAAATGCCTTAGAAAATAATCATAAAAGGAAGAAAGCTTCACTGTGGTTCACTTTCAGACATTTTCACACAATATTTCTTAGATTTGTTTTGGGTACAAGAGCATGCTAAACATCATGTTGGCAAGGAGCAGTGATTAATGAAACATTTTACCTCCTGGCAGCCCAGAGTGCAAGAGAATAGAGACAAAATCAAAGGACATGCTTCAAAGGCAAATTTCCTTGATCTAGTCCCTACTTAAAAATAGTCCATACATCTATACACTCATTATTAATTCAGTGATGAAATTAACACAGTCATGATTTAATCACCTGTCAACACTGCCAGCATCTGATAACCAAACCTGAAACATATGAGCCTTTTGAGATATTTTATATCTAAACCAAAACACTATTATAAACCTTATAACACATAACACATTTGATGCATCAAATTACACTTAACAATATTCCATTTATAAATATCTATTTAGCTTTAAATATAAGCCAAGCAGTATGTAGTGATTGGTGAAAACTTTGGAAATATTTTCTTACAAAGTATATTGTTTCTTATGTAGATAAAGATATTTCCTAACAGAGCTACCAAGTATCTAAATGAATATGAGCTTAATAAGACATTTCACATAATCCATGAAAAATATCTTTGCCTCTGCTTATTTGCTTAGTATCCCAATAACTCCAGACTGATCTTGAATCTGTCCTTCATTCATAGAAAGACAGATTCAAAAACTACAAATTTGTTATACTATGTTTTTTTTAACCTGAAATGAGGTAAAAAAAAAAAAACATTATGAATAATAATTTGTTTAATAAAGTTGCAAAGTTAGGTTTTACAAGTTTAAACGCTCTTTCTACATTATCCAAGGCTGGAAGGTAGAAAATTCAGAGGCTGTCTGTGCACCAGAGAGGACAGAGAATGAAATGGGACACAATTAATCCTATTATTAGGAACCTACTTTCATAATGACTCCTGTGAATAATAACCCACTCCTGTGAAAAGAGTATCAACTTATCCATAGAGACATAGCCCACCTGACCTACCAAAGTGTTAAACATCTTACCTCTTAAAACTGTGTATAGGCTATTAAGTTTTCAGTATGTAAAATAGTTGGAAAGAGGACACCTTTGCATTTCTTATATGTGTTTTTCCAAGATGGATAGGTGTTCTAGCCTATTTAAAGGAATCAGAGACCTGATTGAGGGCACCTATTCCATACCACATTTATACTGGCTCAATGGATGAAAGGAGGACAATGAAGACCAAAGGGGATGTGATCCCACACATTAGAGGATGCTATATAGGAAGCCAATTTCCCCTCCATAGTCTGTCAATATGCCAAGTCTGCATCCTAGTAAATAAGCTCACATATTCATATACCTTTTTTTTGCACATCTCAAGAATTTCATGTTAGTGTTGATGAATAGAATACTCCAATATAACAGAAATAATTTATCTATGTCTGAGGAAATTTCTTTGAATTTAATGATTACATGCATGCCAAGATTCATATGCAATCTAAGCAACATAATACAATTTTGTCTGTACATTGGTAAGCCAAAGAACAGGAAATAATCCTCCCCTTCTGTCCTCTCCAAAACACAAGTTGCAAGTGACCCAATTGTAAACTCTAGCAGCATGATAATGGAGATGTAAAAAAGTGCTTTGCTTTCAAATCCTAAACGGTGTCAAGTGTGCCATTAAAACTCTTTCAATTCTCTGGTATATATTCAAATAAAAATGCATGTAAAGAGAAAGAAAGATTTACATATTTAGAAGAGCTTAAAGGAAATTTGAATCATAGTGCTGATTGCAACTGGCCGCACTGATTATGAATAAGGATCAATTTGAATAAAACACCATCTATGCTAACTCCTGTCACAAGATCTTCATCAAGGCACAGATGAGCAATCTTTCTGGCCAAACTCATTTTTAAAAAATGAGAATGTGGTTGCTTTCTGTACTACAAAAGCATAAGAACAATTATAAAACCTTGCATATTTGAAACTCATTCCACAGTGAGCATTTACAGATATGAATTTGAGATGACTAATGAATAAATGACCGCTGCATTGTGATTAGGCTCATATTTCACAATTCTATACATTTCATCACTGGTGACTTTCTAAATTCACTTTGTTCCATAACTGAAGAACATTGCTGAAGCATTAACTGGATTTATTGAAAATAGGAATGGCTTCCAAAACAAGCTGCACCTACATCTGTTGTGCCTGCAGCAATATAGGTACAATGGACATCAGTTTGGCATCAATGACCACTGCTGGGTGCCAAGCCCAGCCATGCACACCTGCATCTCAGCACATACAGGCACTATCTTTGTGAAATATTTGGCCCTATAAATTTCTGAAAAGCAAAAAAGCGCAAACTGTAGTAATAGTCAACATCTGAATTGTGCACACAGGAAGATTCAAAGCAGAGTTGCTGAAAATGAGAATGGTTTAGTGATACAAATGAAAAGCTCAATTACCTTTCAATGTGTAGACCTTACTTTTCAGGATAATGAATGGCCTTTTCTTTTGATTTGAAATAACATGTCTTATTCTTTACTGATGAAAGCTGAAATCTTACCAAGATGAGAAAGAATGGGAAAGTAATATTTTCTAAGGTCAAATTTTATGTTGGTTTCCTAGGGAGGACTTTTTTTTTTCCCGTTTTTTTCCACTTCTATTTTTTTTTTTTTTTTTTTTGAGAATGGTGATATTAGACAATTCTTCAAAGATTTATTTCTTTTTAAACAGTGATCAGTTTATCCCACTTCCATGTAAGCAACTAAAACAAAACCACAAAAAAACCCTCCTGGACAATTGCTCAGTGGTACAACTAAATATAATGTATATGGGGCAAGAAATTTAGTTTGTTAGTCCAACAACCATATGTTCTGACTATGAGCATTTGGTGTTATTGAGATTTCCCTTATCATGATGAATTAAAAACAAAGCACAAAATAAAATGAAAGTGTTTTCAGTGCCTTTAAGTTGAAGAAATTAAGTAAAAAACCCCTGGTGCCTGCTTTCTATAGCTCAGTTTCACTGTTACCATAAGCAAAACAGTTTGAAAAGTAATTCAAATTTCAAATGCTTATAACAACTGAGCATTTTTTATTTTTATTAATTTTCTAAATTGTCACAAGTGAAAGACGACTGAATTATGACCCTCAAGTTTAGCTTGAATTGAATAATTTCCCAGGGATCCTGGAGAAAATGCTTCAGAAGAACTGATGACTCCTATATAATGACAAGAGGGAACTGATCAATACAGGGAAGGAAGTCTTGCAACTTCTCAAATTGGCTACGAGCACTTCCAAAGCCTAGCTAACAACCAAGAATAGGATGATCAGAGGTGTTTAAACAATTTCAGTATGTAATACAAGCCTTCCTGATTTGTTACAATACTAATGAGTATTGGCCAAATATTTTCTTGACTTTTGTAAAACATTGAACTTCACTTTATCAAGTAATCCCTCTGTTTTGAAGGAAGAGTGTGCATTTTATTAGGGAAATGTGCATATTTTAATTAAGATGTAAATAGGTAGGTAGATAGATAGATATAAATATGTGTATGTGTGTGTGTGTGTGTGTGTTCCTGCACTGGCTTCCCTAACAGTGCTCCAAAATGATTATCCGGATGAAAAAAGTACAACTCCAAAACACTGTTTATAAATGAACAAGGCTAAAAGTCTGAGATGAACTCCTTAATTCTGCCCCCATACCCGCTAAAAAAAATTCACATGAAAAATATGACTTTCGTTTGTTTTGTATTCTGCAACATCCAAGATATTAACCATTATTACTGTAAAAGTGATAATTATTTTAAATGCATAACTGTGTATATACATATACCTTGATACTTTTGAAAAATTTATTTATAAAGCATTTGGTGGCTTTTCCTGTGGATTTATATACTATTGTCCTCATTTGATGATCCTAGTAGAAAATGTGTCTATAATCAGGCCAGAGTTCAGTGTTCATATATGTTGCATAGTAATTACTAACTGGATCAAATTTGGAAAATCATTTAATTTTTCTGACATCTTGTTTCTTTTTTTTGTTAAATAGAATTGTTTACATCAAAAATAGTTATCTTTTTAAGATTTTCTTTTGTCTTTTTATTTCTTCTGTTTGTTTGCTTGCTTAGGATGATGGCCTGTGGATGACCAGCATCAGCAGCACTGTAGGCATATATTTTTTACAGCCTACTTTAATAAGGATGTAACCTCCAATCTAGCCCACTACCCATCAGAGGTAGTGGAAAAGAAAGGTTATTAGGATATGAGGGAAAGTGGACCTGTTTAGAAATAGTTCTTTGGGGTGATTCCAACCTTTGTTTTTTTCAGTCTAGTCCATTAGCAAACACCAAACATGAATCCGCAGCTGCAGTCCAGGCCACTTAGGAGACACCACACACGAATCAGGAAGGGCAGTTCATTCCAGAAGAAACATCAAGGCTAGCCAATTGCCTGAGTCTGTGGAATGTAAGATGCCATAGGAATTTCATGATAAGTTCTTTGGTGAGTTTCTAGGAAGTCAACACAAGTGAAGCATGGCAACACAATGTAAGAGGAACCAATACATGCCTGTTGTCTGTGAAGGATTGTACAGGGGAGTAAGACAAATCAAAGCTTGAGTTCCTACTGTCTATGGGGTCATATTTATATTCTTTCTAAACAACATGCACCTTCTCATGTGTTTTCTATAGCAAAACATCCTTTCACTTGTGTCTGCTCCAGAAAAACTTTCTTTATTTGTCTGCTTTAGCAAAATACTCTTTCACCTGTACGACCCAGCAAAAACATCATTATAACCTGAGTCTGAAAAGAAATCAGAAATTTCCAATTTAGAGCATCTTAAAAACTGACCAGAAACCCAGATCCTCTGGTGTCAATGTAAATCTACCGAATGAAAAATGATTCAGGTATAGCCAAATAGTTTGATCAGCCTTCATAATTTTGATGAATATTATAGTTTTAATAATCTTTGTACTTAAATCACCAAGACTTTGTAACCCCATAGCTTACAACATTATTTTCATCAAAAATGTAATGGTTTGAGTTAAAATAGTATTTTTCTAATGCTGTAAAACAAAGGAAACTACTTAAAATTAATCTTCTGAACAAAGTAAAAAAGTAGATTATTACAGAACAGTCCCCACAGATTCATCTCTTTAAGAATGATTTAAAGACTTTTCATAGGTCAAGATAAATACCAGGAATCATGAGAATCAATTTATTCTCTGGATGATATTTGATCAGATTCATTGCATGTATTTGATAGCCAAAAACTTGTTCATGCAAACAAGTTACTCAGTGCACTCAGATATTCCTTTATATCAGTGATTGTTATTTTATTTGTTTGTTTGTAAAACAGTTTGGGGATCTTTAGATGCCAAAAGATAATTTAAAAATTGCATTGATTGGTTAACTGTTAGTTCTAACTCTAATAGGTGAGATGTAAATATTTATTCCATTTTATTTTTCAATTAATTGATTATACTGCACAATTTGTTGTACTAGGATTATTGAAAACATTGAATAACAAAAGGTTGTAGTGCAAAGAACATTTAGATTTTGTAAATATACATTAAATCCTACATTTATCAGACTGATTACATTTGTGCCTTGATACATCTTAGTATAAACTGTGATGATGTTATCCTGAAAGAATTCACAGATAAATTTTCTGTTCTTTTATAATTAATAATATTAGAGCATTGGTCTATAGTTCAACAACAATAAACAACCAACAAACAAGCAAAAAAGAAAAACAAAACACTACAAACATTGATTTGTGTATGTCATTTCGGATTTCAGTAACATGAAGTATGATAAAGGTGATTTATATCTATTAGAACAATTTAAAGTGTAAACCAACTTGTTCTTTGAGAAATAGAAAATATTATATAACCTAAAGTAGAGCATTTGGAAATGGGGTGTATTGCCTAGATTTTCTTGTCAGCTTGACACAAAATAGAGTAACTAATGAAGAAAGAATCTCTTTCAGTAATTGTCTAGATCAGATTGGCCTGTGAGCATCTCTTGATTGCTAATTGATGTACGAATACCCAATCACCTATGGGCAGTTTCAACACTAAATAGATATGCCTGAGCTTTATAAGAAAACTAGCTGAATACATAAATGTGTAGTACATGAGGAAGTTTAGATAATGGAAATGGAAGGGAGATATTATGTTATCATTTATGATCTGAAAAATAATAAAGAAGACCCAACCAGTAAAAAAAAAAAAAAAAAAGAAAATATTATATAACCTAAGTATAAAAAGTCAACATAAGGCAATGTTTTAATCTAGAGATCAAACATAGAAAAGTATCTAAATATTAATATCCCTTCATTGATAGTAACTAGATACTGCAATGAAATTTACTGTAAATTTCTGTATTCAAGCAACTGGAAATAATAGTGCCAGCTCTCAATTTGTGAGTTTTAGGTCATTCTGGAACTATTTTAAATTTCAGAGAAGATTCTCCTCCAAGGAACTTATTAGCTTGAATGTTTTTATTTATAGTAGGAACTTACCCTCTAGTTTCTTGCACAGATAAATGATTATCATTGTATGCATAGTCACAATACAACATACTTCCTATAAACAATGAAAAGATTTCTTTGGTCTGGTTAGAAACATACCATAACAGATGTGTGACACTTACCTTTCTAGGAACCCGATTTTACATTAAAAGCATCACTGAGAAATATTAGAAATATTAGAAATAGTCTGGATCTATCTAGAAGTACACTAATAAAATTCAGTCTTATACAAGCATTGCCTTCTTAGTGTACAAGTAATGATCTACAAAGAGCCCTAGATAAAAGATGAATAATCATGACAAAATCAAATAAGATGAAAAGATTCCCATAATATTAAGAGAGTGAATACTGTCTGGGGAAAAGTAGTTTTGCACTCTCCATATACAAACAATAGTAGCAGCCCTCAGCAAACAGTTGTCATGTGATGTGTAGATAGATAAATGCCTGAGCAGATTGGGGTTTTCATCTAAATGTCAGCGTGCACTGGGAGCTTGGGAGGAATACCAGAGAGAAGCTAGAAATGACTAATATCACCTCTGCCCTCAGACAATGTTTTGTTTCCCGATGCAGAAGGTACAATCAAGCTCATTGCTGCAGTTGGCCAAACAAGATCATCTAAATGTCATCTGCTTTACACTGGATCGATAATGCTATCACTGTGACCTCTGCTTTGGGAAATGTTAAAGTAGCACCCAAGTCCAATAAAAAGAAGCTAATCCAAATTTCAGTCCCTGCATATTACCCTTTCAGTTTTCTTGGATCAATAACCATTCACTGGCTACTGTGATTCTGAAAAGGAGGAGGGAGTTGTACATTTTTCTTAATGACAGAAACTGTTAAGTTGTAGGTTTAAACAGTTTAGTGTAAGTGAAAAAAAAAGCATGAGCACACCTTGGAAGTGTTCAGCACTTTGTTGCCTGACTCAGATACCATCATATTCAAAATTGCTTCTATTTTATAGTGACAAGAGTGGTAACAGTATGTTTTGAGGGAAAATAAGTTTTTTATTATAGATTTTATTTTTAATCTCTTTGTTTTAGAATTTGTTTCAGTTCATTACACAAACAAACAGTAATTCCACACATATGATGGCTTCTAACATGTATTCAATTGGGTTTCATTTAAGAGGTAAGATTGGAGGGTGTGGTAGAATGGTATCTTGTACTTTTAAATCATTAAATACTGGACTATACCTGGTCTGATTATGTTGTTATAGTGTCAGATCATTTGAAACAAAAACATTACTTATTGAACACATTGAAAGAAAGTTACAAAGGGAGAATCATTATGACCTCTTGTTCAGTCTTACCTGTGATGTCAAATAAATTAAGAATTTCTTTTTCTTTTTTTTTTTTTTTTTTTTTTCGAGACAGGGTTTCTCTGTATAGCCTTGGCTGTCCTGGAACTCACTCTGTAGACCAGGCTAGCCTCTAATTTTCAATTATTTTACTAGTTCATTCTTTGAAATATGTGTAAGAAAGTCTTTTAAAACATTTCGTATTATACATATAGTTTTAAAGGTGGTAACAAACTAATTACCAGGTTATTTCATTTCTTTTTCAAACCTTTAATATTTCAATGTGACTATTTAGTCACTGTATAATGGTAGCAGAACAGATGTCACCTTTATTTTCTTATAAATTTCAAATTATTATTGATGCATATATACTTTTGTTTGATTTGTAGTGATAATTGATAGGATAATTTTCTTGGTCAATTTTGTCTCTGAAGGGTAACTTAAAAGGATTTAGCAAGAAGTGTAAACTAATTATCATTAACAATAGAGAACAATAACAAATGATAGTCTCTCAAAGAAACAAGTCAATTATAGAAGAGGTGCAATGGAAGAAGTAAATTTTGAGATGAAGTGATTAAAGTTATTGATGGTGAGTAGTTTCATTGTTATGTCATGAAGAAAATGTACGACTTTAAAAAGATATGTATTTGGGTTTTGCTTTCTCACTCTGTGTGTGCATGTGTATATATTTGAATAGAAACATTTCCCAATTTACTAGTCATATTTTTGACAGTATACATATTTTCTGTAGTACCAATTACAATGCATCAAGACTCATTTATCACAGATGGTTACTGTGAGGTTAATGGTTGTGTATACGAAGTGACTTATTCATAAGGGAATTCTACTATTATTACATTTATTTGACTGATAGGATGAAATGTCCAGGTGACAGCATAGTTACCATGAATGGTAACTATTATTTCCTTGTTATTTTTTAAAAGCAAGCATCAGGATGGGCAGTTATATACCTTGGGTTAAAATAGACATTATATAAATTCAATATAATTATCTTAATTCTCTGCTATTTCCTAACAGAAAATGGATAGTTATTACAAAAACACACTACAGTATTTTACCAAACCTTAGGAGGATCAGGTTTAGGATTTGTGTGTATGTGTATGTGTATGTGTATGTGTATGTGTATGTGTATGTGTATGTGTATGTGTATGTGTGTGTATGTGTGTGTATGTGTGTGTGTTACAAGTGAAGATATATAAATTTTGGAATCTAGATAGATGTGTTTGAAGTTACCATTTATGAGCCTAGTAATTATTGAATTTCTGTCATCCTCAAAAGCTTGATTTTAATGTTTATAATAGGACATCTGTAAAAATAAATAAAAGAGTATACTAATGCACACATATTACCAACTTTCAATTCTTGTGCTCTCTGTAATGTTATATTCCTATATTATTACAGTTTTCCATAGTCACATTATGTCCCCAGGAACAGTGTTTTAAATACAATCAGTCTTAATATGTCTAAACAATTACAATGGTCATCATCTACAGATTTTCCTAAAACTAACAGATCAATTTAAATATGTAAAAAAAGCTTAGAGATTACTAACAAAGGGAGATATTTTATTTCTTTTATTTAAAATATAGAAAGTCTTTCATATTATCTTTCTTTATTATTTTCCATGTACAAGAATAAAATGAAATGACATCTTTTTAAACTTTGATTTTTAAATATTTAATAGAGATGAAGTTAGCTGAATACTAAGTAAGAATTGACAGCTAAAGGAAAAGAAGAAAAACCAAAGGTTAAAGGAGGTAATGTGATGCCTTAAGAGAATTTGAAAAGATGAACTTTGATTTTTTCTTCCCTTTTTTGCAAGCAGAGAAGGGAAGCGTTTTCATTAGTACTGCTCTGAAAATAGATTATCAAATTGTGTTACAGTAAAAGAATTTATGGATCTAGAACCTTTACATGTCTTACTCTCATTAGAGGTTCAAAGCATAAGGCAAAAGATTCAAACTTTATCCCTGAAAGCTGATGAAAGCAAACAAGTCATAAGCAAGATAAATATTAACAGTGAGTAAAAATTTCTCCCTCTTCCTTTGTGTGTGCATATGTATGTGTGTGTGCATTTGTGCATGGGGTATGCCATTTTGGGAAAATTATTTTAAAATTTTTAGAGGAGAATACTTAGCAAAATAAAGATGAATTATTTTATCATTTAATATATTTCTAATCTTGGGGTTCAGAAAGCAGAATTCAAACTGACTTAATACTTAAATAAAAATGTAAAACATTAAATACCATTTTAGAATAGTAAAAAGTTTTAATTAATAAATTCTGCTTCTACTTTTAGCAAAGTAGAGGAGAGACACAGTTAACTTCAAAGTAAAAATAAGAATAAAACTAATGAACATCAAATCAGGAATCAAAATAATAAACAGAAGGAATAAAGAATATCTTCTTTAAGAATATCAATACATTTGAGAAATTTCAAGTGTGATATTAAATAGGTAAATAGAATTTACTCCAAGAATGAAAGGGTGGTTTAAAGTTATAAAAACAATCTGACACAGAAAATTGTATCAAAAGGGAGAACCATCAAAAATTCAATAAATTAAGAAAAAGCATTTCTAATATCCAAAAGGACCAGTAACATGACTCAGATGGTAAAGCCAAGTCTTCATGACTTTGATTCCCTAGATCCTACATGATGGAATGAAAGAAATGATTATCCTAATATGTCTACTGACCTCCACAAATGTCATGACACACATGCACCAACATACACACACACACACACACGTAAAGAAACAATAAATCCATAAAAGTTAAAATAAGTAAAAGAAAATATTCCAGAAATTTAATAATTAAAAATAAACATCAGTCAATTAATAATAAATAGAATTATTTCAATAAATGATAGGAATATGTTCAAAATATTGCAGCTGAAATTTTAATTAAGTATAAAACACTATTTTTTCTTTATGAACAAGAATGAATATGACTGTATTCCTCACTTCTATTTTATGATATACTGGGAGTTATAATTAGGGTAATTGAACTGTAAAATAAAGGCCATTCCATATTACAAGTGAAGATCAAGATCTATATGTGAAGAAGACATGAATGCTTTTGCAAAAATCTGTAAAATGTATACAAAACAAATATTATAACTAATGAATTAATTTAGTAATAATGTACAATATATAATAAGTATACCAGTATTAGTTTTGAACAATTACCAAAATGAAGAATTGAGGAATACGTCATAATCTCTTCCCTCAAACAGTCATTTAACTTGATTAAAAAGTATTCCTGAAAGTACTTAATGAAGAGTCACTCACTCAAGAAATTCTACTAAATATTAAGATATAAATGAATGTATACATTGACCCATAAGGATCTATTGCCTATATCCACAGTCTATGAAATGGAAACTCTTAAGTATTTGTGGCCAAGATGATGAGGCTCATTTTGCCCATAGTTGGGAGACTAAGGGCAGGGTTTCTACTAAATGGAAGTAGGTTACCCATATTGCTCATCCTCTGATTCCACACTAAGCATGTCCAAACAAGAAGTGTGAAATTTCCTTCTTCACCCAAGCTCCAAAATTACCATAACAAGATGATACTTGTAACTAAGTTGTGATCCGAAGCACAGTGAACTGAGAATACTATGATTTATTCATTCCAACCTAGTGCCCTGACAGCATAGAAGAAACAGGTAGAAAGAAAAATAAAAAGATTAAGACATACACTTTCAGTGTCTGGATGTGAACAAGAGATGACACCAAAGAAGGGCTGGTTTCTGTGCCCATCATAATGGAACACTATTTTTCTAGGAGGAAAGTTCAGGTCTACCTAAAATGAGTGGTCATTTCAAATAGAATAAGGGCCATAACAAAGTCAATGTTAAGACCTAAGACAGGCTCAGTCTTGTATATAAAATAAAAAGCAGGAACATGTGAAGAGCTTTTGTGGCTGCTTGGCAGGAATCTGACATCAAGCCATGACAAGGAAGTAAGTTCAGGCAGGAATCTATTTTTTTTTTTTTTTTATAACACTTTATTTTAGAGCCTGAGTGTTACTACCTTCTAGCACAGATCTGGGAAAGTGGAGACAATTCTTGTATATTAATCTAAATCTTAGGCTAGAATAAAAAGGAATTTCAGGCAGGAATCTAAATTTTAGGCTAGAACAAAGAAGTAGGCTTCAGACATAAAAATAACTTTGGGCTAGGACAGGGAAGTTGGCTCAGATATTTTGGTCATCCTGATAACCCCTTAGTGATCACAGAAATGTTCAAGGAACTTTGTTTATTGCCTTGCTTGTTCTTTAACTATTAGTCTTTATTGTCTTGCTTGTTCCTTGACTATTTGCATCTGTTGTATAGCTAGTTCCTCAATCTAGAACTGACCTTAATACTTGCATGTAATTTAAATGGTATAAAAGCATAAAGTAGGAGGGGATTTCTTGGGGAGGGGAAGAAAATAGGTAAAGGGGAAGACATCTGAAATGTAACTAAATAAAATATCCAATAAAAATAGGAAAAAAGTAAAATGAAACAAGAAAATAAAACAAAGATACCCAAACAAACAAAAGAAAGTAATGTACATATCACATCTTTATAGAGTTACAAGGGTACTATAGCATTTGCCATTCATAACAAAAAGGCAAATATCTGACAAGCAAGAAGTTAAACAAAGAGACAATCAGAAATTTTAGGAAGAGTGTACCTTATACCATAGTCAATCATGAGGTCAAGAGACTTGTTCATAAGTGCTAGTCTGCACTTATTCAGAACCAATGAGAGAAATATTAGCGGCCAAATTGAAATACTTCCAAAGTCATGCATAGATAAATTGACAAAGGTTGGAAACTTAATCCACTAGAGACTTATGTTGCAACTTTTATTCAGGCACTGTATGGAAAAATAAGCTATTTGAATGCAAAAGGAACTTCATGGAAACCTCATACAAAAAATTAAAATCAGAGGCTTCCATGTCTAGAAATTTGTGTGTATACTCAAGGATTAAAAAATATAATTTACAGAGATGTAGTTCTGAATGAATAAAAAATAGTAAGCTGAAAGTCACTGATGGAACTAATGACTTTAAATGGCAAAAGTTTAATCTGCCAAGGAAAATTAAGCACCATTGTCATGAATAAATTAACATGACAAAGAAATGACCATGAGGTATCTAGGCTAAAAGATGAGAAAAAAATACATTTTTGAACAAGGTTTTGAGAAGCTCCATTTCTCATGAGAAAAAACAGCCAAACCATTTTAACCAAATCATGAAACAAAAACATTTTTCCCACAAAATAATAGAAATATTAACTCCTAGACAAGGTAGGAGGGATCGGTAGCCAATTTGCTATTGTATATTATTTAAAGCATCCAGTGTACAGCAGAAAACTATGAAACAAGGAAAATAATGGGAAAGTAGATACAATTCACAGCTTCATGTAAAAGTCAAAGAGAGAATCATAAAATGAGGAAAATGACAATGTCTAACGGTGATATACAAAATACACTGATAAAATTCACAGCTGGTTTCTCAACAAAAACAATAAAGACTAAAAACTGTTAGCATTCTGTCTAAACTCCACCCCCACAGTTACCTGGCAACAGCCAGATATGCTCCTCCCCACAGTTCCCTGGCAACAACCATGTAGACCTGTCCCACTATAAAAGGGGCTGCTTGCCCCCTCTTGCTCTCTTGTACTCTTGCTCCTCTCTTGCCTTTTGCTTCTCCCTGTCCCCTCGCCCCTTCTTTCCATGTGCTCATGACTAGTCTCTACTCCTCTACTTCTCTCTCTCTCTCTCTCTCTCTCTCTCTCTCTCTCTCTCTCTCTCTGCTTCTACTACTTTCTTAACTCCCCTTCCCATGCCCTGAATAAACCCTATTCTATATATGGGCCCATTGAGACATCTCCTTCTGCCATACCTCTCCACACACCCACAGAACATATTCTCTTTATCTCTTTATCTTTTTATGAACACATCAGAATCTATGAGATAACATATTCAGTTTGCTAGGAATAACAAGCACACAGAGTGATACCACAAAGAAGAAATGCCATCATTGTTTTAAGTATAGAAAATCTTAGCACAGTCTATTACAAAGTTTTTAAGAAACAAGTATTAATACTCCAAGAACAAAAAAGAAAATGAATGATGCTCAGGTGAGGTTGGGAAAAGGAGTTCATTTTCTTTAATTTAAAACCACAGAGAAGTAAAATCAAACTTTCAAATGATTTGACTTTGAAACTATTTATATGTAAATAATGGTAAACAAAAATTTCATAGTATTTTATCAATGTCTATTAGTCAGTAAGATAATATGTATCACAGGAATAATTTAGTTATGTATCTCATTACCTCATTTAATAATCCAGTGAATTCATACTCCAAATCTAACATTACCCTTTTGTGAAATACTGTGTTTGTAATTGTTAATTTATAATGCACCTTTAGAGGTAATAGTCTAACTCCATTTTGTGCCTTGGAGAAATTGAATCTACAGCATAGTTTCTGTTTACTATAAAACTAAGTTTCTGTTTCTCAGAGTTGAGTTGTGTCCCACCCTTGCAATCATGGAGTGTTCTGTAGCAAATGTTCTGTAAGGACTGTTGCTTATAACGTCCTCACCCTGCTGGTTTGCCCCCAAAAAGAGGGTTGAAAAAATAGCCCAGGGTGTTAGTTTCACAATGTGAGAGTAAGAGTACTACCACAATTTTTGAGTCATAGGTGAATCAAGCTTTATTAAATACTTGCCAAATTAATGGACACTGTCCAGGTCCATATCCTGGATTCCCAGAGAATGCCCACCAATTTGTTATTGAGGTACTTATAAAGGCAAAACTCAAAAGTCTACATACATTCTGCCATCATCTAGCCAGGAACAGGCATACATTTTGATCAAGATTATCCTATGCAGTTGGGGCAACCAACTTTTTTATAGAAGTGAAATCATATGGCTTTGTATCTTACATGAGCAACAAGTCCCAGCATTCCAGAAAGTTCTATTGATTCAACTCCATGACACTGTAGAAAGCACCTCTTTACATTGGGATCCAATAAATATCAGTGTAATGATACCCAGACAGAAATTTATGTATTTAGTTAAGGTATTAATGATGTAAGGACAAATATTGATTTCCAGAAATAGAATGCCCAAAGACCCTGTGCTGGCTGACATCAGAGTTATTATGAGCATGGGAACTAGTCTTTAATTCGACTTGGATCCCTTTTATTCCTGTTAATTTCTCTCTCTCTCTCTCTCTCTCTCTCTCTCTCTCTCTCTCTCTCTCTCCTCTCTCCCCTCTGTCTCTGTCTCATATATATCTATAGCCAAATTATCTCTAAGTTTCCCAAGTTGTTTTGTATAGAAATAATAGAAATGACAATTTTCTATTAAAGTCACATAATAACGTCCCTTTTAAAAAACATAAAGCAGTTTGGGTTCCCTATCATACTGTAATATTACTTCAGTAAATAAATCTACCTGTTGATAGATTTAGGTCTATTTGGTTTTAAAAGGTACATTTCCTGGTATGCCAATAGGCATTATATGTAACCATTTAGTCCCAAATGCCAGAGATTTTTCTTTGGATCTAACTTTCTAGCTATTTGTAGATGATACCAGGTGATGTGTTTTCATCTGTAACACCTTTCTGCTGAAACTAGCATGTCATTGTCAGGGCTCAGGAAAGCTGGAATGATAGTCAAAGGTCAGAAGGGTGGTCTGGCAATGGGACATTCACCCGAAGCATCTGGTTCTCTGATCCCGCTGAAGATAACAGTCACATCAGTTGGACTGGTTCATATCAATTTTCAGCAAGTCTAGGACGTGTATCCATTTGGAGCAATATGTAGTCTGCAGTTGATTCCTGAATGGTGTCTTTTAGCCAAGTGGAAATCTACTGAGAGTAATATAAGCTAGGGACATAAATTAAAGTTTAGGAACTTAAAAGAAAATCTGAAAATCTTACATTTGTAACTTTTAGACCCATAGTCCTGGTAGTAAGTAGGGCAAGGGGGGATCTGGAGACAGACAGACACACACACACACACATACACACACACACACACAGAGAGAGAGAGAGAGAGAGAGAAGAGAGAGAGAGAGAGAGAGAGAGAGGAGGGTGAGAGAGAGAGGGGAGAGAGCTGAGAGATTGTCATGTGGGGAAATGGGTTGTACTTATCTGGAGACCATTTGACATGTGAGAGGTGAATCCAAGTCTTATGACACTCTAAAGTATACATAATATTTTTTAATTAAAAATAGAAAAAAATTTTAAATATATTACCATTGCCACTATTTTTAATTTGTAATATAATCCACATTTTAGTAAAAGCAGCAAGTAAGTGTCTATAAAACTTCAGGAGTAGATTCACCCCTTCAAGTCCTAGCAGAAACTATGACTTTGTGTTAAAAGTCATGAAAACATTTTTTTTCTGTCTAAAGTGCTGGATATAAATAGACTGGACAGAGATGATTTTAGTCTGATGGGAAATACATGACAATTAAAGGTAATCTGAATACTCAAGCTTGTGACTGATAATAGTAGTCAGAGCATTGCCAGTACATCAGAACTTCATTGAGGAATGTTAAAATGTGAACTTTTGAAATCTTAGTAAGGCAATATCATAGAAAAGGGGAAAGTAATTTGAAACATTTTTTTCATTACCTTAAGTCACTTTCCTATATCTTTACAACCTCTATTTGCATACCTTAAAACACTTTATTAGACCCTCAGAACTTATTCAAGCCATCACATCCTCATAAATTTATATACTTATAATAATTTCTTAGACCCTCAGAACTTACAAAAACTTAACCCCTTTCTTTTCATCTAATAATTTACCAGAGACACAATTAATTACTACTGAAAGCAGTTATTGTAAAGCAAATTCTTTTAAATAAAGGAATAATAAAATTTGCATCTGAAACTTGCTTACCCTTTAATATGAATCCTCATAGCAAGGCAAACCTGTCTGCCTTTCTCTCATCAGGAGAACTAATAGCACTAGAAAAAGCAAGGCCTTGTTGTTACATATGCAATGAACTAATAAGGCAGCTGCAGCCTTGGGGAAGAATCTGGTTGCCTGCTGTTGTCAAACTTACAAAGCTACAGTTAACCTAGCTGTCAATGCCATCATAGATTTGAGAAGGACAAATTATACCAGGAAATATAATCAAAATGTCCAATGTATCAATTAAAATGGCAGCGACTTAGCTACTGCCTAGATGGTTGCCCCAGGCTCTCATCCTCTTGATGGCTTCATTTGGGGCAGTAGTCCATCTTAAATTGCCATAGAGGACAGCATTTAATCTTCAGCTGCCACACAAAGCAGCTGCCAGAACCAAATCTGACAGATTTTTCTGTGGAGAAGGAACATGGAGAAACTGACCTTATTTTGACCAGATGAAGTAGTGCAATCAACACAACAGTGTTCAGATTTCGTGTAGGGCCTTAATTGGAGGTGAGACATGGGCAAGTTTTTTAGTGGTTTGTTTTATCACAATTCAGATGGAGTCATTTTCCATCTTCCCTGTCAATCTTCCTTGCAGACATTAGCGTTCCCACTAGGAGTTGGTATTTCTGTATATAATGCGAAGCATTTTTATTAAACATTTTAAATACCGTATTCAGTAGATCTCTGAACAGTTTGAAGACCATTATCTAATAAATATACATGAGTTACTTGCTTTAGGCTTAGACTTGCAAACATATACAGGGACTAAGCATGGTGGCATATGCCATTAATCCTAGCACTCTGGAGGCAGAAGTAGGTAGATCTCTGTGAGTTCAAGGCCAGTCTGTCCTACAAAAATTAGCCATTGAGAAACCCTATCTTGAAAAACCAGAAAATAAAAGACAGAAGTAAAAAAGTAAGAACATATGTGGGAGACTAAATCAAACTTGTTATAAAATATCCATTGCATTTGAACTTAGCATGGTTACAACCATGATTCTGAGAACATTAAAGAATTTGAACATCTATAATGTGACTGACCATTTGCTTGCATATCTTATCTTTAACAGTTTACTATTTGTTAGTAGCTTTTATGAGATTAAGGTTTGTAGCTTTATCTCTGTTAAGCATGATTCCTAAAACATAATTTCTGAATTGAAGCTCTTTTAGTATGAAAATATAACTTTAAATTGTAAAAATAGTTTATAGGAAAATGATTATTGTACTTTTATTATTTTATTATATTTTCCTGGCTCTCCTTTTTTTTGAATGGCATATACTCAGTTTTGTTGATCAGAAATACTACCCAGGATATATAATGATTAAGATCAGTGGTCATCTTGAATGAACTGGGAGATACCATACACAAGAATAGAACACTGCTTTAAGTGTATCAATAGGATGGTCCCAGGGATACCTAAAATATGATGGCTCTGACCTAATATTAAATTAACAAACATTGAAAATTTGCATAGCAAGTAAGAAAGTGGTGTGACTGGAAATTTGGGGAAAATAGTCACTATGCAATGGTTCATGAAAGGCTAAATCTTCTTGTCTCAAACTTTAACAGCTCTAAAGAGCTTCGTGTGTGTAACTGCCCTATCTGCTCCTTAGTAACGTAACTGCCCATTCTGCTACTTTGTAACGGCCATTCTGCTGCTCCGGTCTGCGGGTGAGGGTCTAGCAAGAGAGAGAATGGGGACGGAGGGGCGAGAGACACAAAGGATGGAGACAAGACAGAGAGTCTGATTAAGTCTCATTTATTGAAAAGAAATCCTGGGTATTTATACCCTTTACCACGTGACTTGCCCTTGTGGGCAAGCTCAACTGAAGGCACTATGTCATGTGCCTAGCAGCGTGGAGACCACGCTGGCAGCACTAAACAACAAAACAAGATGTTTATCAGAGTGTACTCAGCTGTTGCGGGTTGTTGAAAGTAAGTCTCTTGTCAGGGTATATGGCTCAAGATGGCTGTAAAGATGATAGCCGCTTTCGGCTAAGAGTCGGCTCCCAACACCTGTGTGTTATGTGCTTTGCTCCACAGGACTCTAATAGTATGCTTGACTGAATTTCTGAAATCTTGGCAAAAAATAGTTTCTTTCTCCCTTTATTTTGGCAGTTATTTTGCAATAAAATCACAAAATCTAAGATATTCTGTGACATACTTATAAGCAAATAATGCACTAGATCTCCAAGAGTTCTACAATTGCTTTCTGAGTAAACTCTTACTATACAACAGGGAGGTCAAAAATAACCTACCCTCTATAAGTGAAATGAATATAATTCAAAAGCAAGAGAGGAAAGGTGTGTGATAAAAGTTTAAAAGATTTCTTTAAATCAAACAGTTAGTACATATAAGAATTCACAAAAATTTCCAGCATATAGAGGAGAGAGACTGATCACCATGAAAAATCTACTTTTTGTAACTGGTAGTATGCTTCCTTATTCCAAAACTCACTGATTGTGACTGCAGACTTTTGTCTGCATTTTATACATAAATGACCAAAGAAAATGGATCAATTCCTTATTTTGGCTAGTTTCCCTAATATCACAGCATATCTGAGCTATGTGTATGACTCAGTATATCAAAATAGCTAAATCTTAGCAAAAACCTGGGGGCTAGACACAATTCTCAAGTCAGTCTTTTTTAGTCATAATAAACCTTTGGTAAGTAGAAGACATCTATAAGTTCTTTGTCAGACTGCTTAGGTCATTGTCTAGATTCATCATAAGATAAAATGTCCCAGTTTTTGCTCTTTAGTGTTTGAAGCTTATAACTGTGGCAGTAAATTGTAGACTTTTGTTTATTTACTTAGATTGTATATTAGTAAATACAACATAATATAAAACACATTACAAAAAGTGTCCCAGAGCCTTATAAATTGAAATATTTTAAACCATTCCTTAAAATTACTCAGTTTTTAAAATTTTATATAAAACTTCACAATTACTCTTTAAAGAAGTTTAAAAATCTCTCAAATCTGGGCTACTAAAATATGAAAATTAAAGTACCAAATGTTAAGGCAAGAGGAAGAAACAGGGCACAACCACAATTTAGAAAAGGCAAAAATCAAACTCTAACAGTACAAACAACTCAATGTTCAATATATGGAATTTACTCATAATAATCTGGGCATTCCCAAGCGATTCAGGTCACTCCTCTGGCCTTGCCATGGCATCACAAACAGCCTGTATTCTATGCCTTTGCTGGCTCTATTTCATTGTGGCTCTTGTTTTTGGTGGCCATTACATGATACCAGCATCTCCAACACTGCTCTGCTTGGCCTTGTGTGCCAGAAACATAGTTCCTATAGAGATCCCAAGAAAGGGACCCTAGCACCCTTAGATCTAGAGAAGGGAGAACTGTAGCCCAATTCCAGAGCCAGCTATTCAATAAAGGAAAACAGTGTAAAACAATTTTAATATATCCATACCCAAAAGATATTTGTAGCTCTGCTAAACAAAATCCAGTGACCAGAAAGCTCAGAGTTAAATTTAAACCCCTCACCATCAAAGCAGCAGTGGCCAGTAGAGTTAGTCATGGTGTTTGGCAGCTAGCAATACCAGAGATAACAAAAACAAAAATGAACTAATAAATATAGAACACAGAAAGCTCACACACTCAAAAGAGACCAGTCAGAAACAAAACATGGTAGCCACCATCATTCATACATTCAACTGAGCCTGACACATATCTGCCTTGGCTCCTATGTTTGCAGCAAAACTTGTGAAAACACCAGAAAATATAGGCCCACTGAAACATACAAAATATATAAAACTTTCCAAACAAACAGAAATAGGTGGGTGGGTAACATCTTGCTTTTTGCCCCAGATGAGATAGTATTTCACATTTAAGATCAGCATCTTACAGAACAGAACCAGATTATGACTTACCAGAAGAGGCATCCATAGATGCTTGCTGGTTTTTTCAGCATAGAAATTCACTCTGATAGTCTAGAAAACTAAAGACATGCTACAGAGCCTCAGGACAACTCAAGATACTCTTCTCCAGAAATACTGGATAAGATGATAGACATTGTCTAGGTCCATGCCTAAGATAACCAAGAATACGTTAATAAGGTGCTAATAAAGGCAAAACCCACAAGGCTACATAATTCCACCCTTTGTCCATTCAGGAGCTAACATACATCATGACAATTTCATGCCTATGAAACTTCCACCTATGTGTGATAATTTTGTAGGACTCTGCTATTTAGGTCACAGCTGGATAGATCTCAGAGCTCAACTTCAAGCTGTCTTGAAGTTTCCTGTCTTCAAGTTTCCTCTTCACTGTCCAACCTTTATTGGAGAGTGTCTTTATGCAGAGACACTTGATCTTATTTGGAAGATGATTCCACCCAAAGCTGCCTGCAAGTGTTGTATGACTCAGCATGTAAGACTCCTTTTGTCCATATAACAATTAGTACTGTGTTATGACTAGTCATCCTTTCCCTCCTGTAATCCTAAGAACCCTTTTATACCTTACCCTTGGAATAATAAAATGAGATCACTCTGAAGCTGACTACCAGAAGTTCCTTTTGTTATACTCATGGCCATCTGAAACCTTCTTGCTCCCTTTGTCGTTGTGGACTGATGTCTAAGATCCATTAAGAAAAGGGAAAACTCATGCTCAAGTACATTTTGTGCAGAAGCTTTGTTTACAGAAGCAGGAAGACTTAGCTTGTTATTTTACATGAACAATAGCCCCCAGAATTCTGGTCTGTCCTTGGGTGAGTGAGGTTTACAGATTAGAGGCATTTTTGTTTTATAGATCTCTTATTCATACTAATTTAAATGTAAAACATAACTTTAGCCCTCACAAGGCTTATTTTCTTGAACCTCATCTTATAGAGAGACAGCTTCTGGACCAAATCTGCTATGCACATGAGTGGGTAGAGGAGCACCCTTATGGAGGAAAAAGGGAACGGTGGGAGAGGGGATGGGATTGGGGGTTTGTGGAGGAATAACCAGGAAGGGGAATATAATTTTAAATAAATAAATAAATAAATAAATAATAAATACATAAAACAAATAAAATGATTAATAATAATAAAAAAGCATTGATTTGGCTATAATTTGTGTTTGATGGTCTTTCTCCTTGCATCTTTGAGAATAACATTTTAAAGCTGTTTAAATTTAGATGAGATACAGTCATTAGCAAATTGAGTAGCTTTGAGGGGTGGACTGATCCTTTACATATCATCTTTAGATCTCAGCTCCCATTTTTCTGAGTACTACATACATCTAGAGAAGCATTCCACTTTGTGTTTTATCTCTGTATCAAAGATTGTAGCATCACATACTGCCATTTCTTCCTATAAGGTAGCTGTGTACCAGATAGTCACCACTGAACTTGTCTTATTTTTGAGCTCTAATTTTTATAAAAGAAATTTATTTTTAATTTTTTAAAGTATCTTTCTTAAACTATTGGTTATCAACCAAAATCTGAGTGCTTATCTGACACTGGTCTTGTTTGCTTGCTTATTGTGTTTTGTTAGGTTTTCCTTTCAAGTGTAACAGAATGGACCAAAGTAAATCTCTAAAGGAGACAGAAACAGGTAGCTTTACTTAGTTAAGCCCTGATATGTAAAGTAAACAAAGCCCTGCTAGGCACTCTATTGGCTCCCTTATTGCCATTTTTTACTTCCAAACTCACATTTTCTCTCTTGGGTCATTCAAATTCTAGAGGTACCATTCTTTACCTGTTAGCATGATTTTGCCAGGCCTGAAACTTTCCAGAAGAGTAAGAACTATTCTATACTCTTCAGAGAACTTCCATCAAAGAACAAATAATTTTTCTAAGTGGGAGGATTCTTTTAACCCATTGGCCAGTAAAAAATCTCTATGATGACCTACTACTTTTGGGAGGGAGATGGTCTTTACACTATTTTTCTTCCCTAGTTACTGTCTCTGATGTTGTTTTGGTAGAGGCAGCAGACAGTAGGACCACATGGTGCTGTGAACCCCTTTCCTTCCTTCCTTCCTTCCTTCCTTCCTTCCTTCCTTCCTTCCTTCCTTCCTTCCCTCCCTCCCCCCTCCCTCCCTCCCCCTCCCCCCTCTTTTTCTTTCTTTCTTTCTTTCTTTCTTTCTTTCTTTCTCTTTCTTTCTTTCTTTCTTTTTCCAAAATAATGATCCTCATGCTTCCTTATGAGACTTTCAAAAGTCCAACATCAAAAGAGACCGAGAACATAGGGTTGGGAGTCAGAGCAACATATTTTGATCTTGAGATAGAATATTCACAGCACACCATATTTTCTCTTAGCTTCTTTCCCAAAGCAAACGTTAAGAGATCTTTACATTCTCAAAATATCTACATTTTAAATGAACAAAGGTAAAAGCATCTCTGAGTTTGAGTCAATCTAAAACTAATCTTTCAACTTTATATTTTAAGCATTATAGAAAAAAGTAGTTCAGATATATTTAAACATATAAATAAAGATATTTTAATGTAATATTAGCTTTTGCTTATAAATTCTAGAATCAGATTTTTCTCTCTGAGTTTTTATATTAAACATTTTAAGATACCAGAACAAAGCCATTTTTTGTAGAGATCTTTAAATTAACATTTTAATTAATAATTTAGGTAAGCATGTCAGAGGTAGAGTTTAGCAATCAGTTTCTGAAGCTGAATTTTCCCCTAATTAATTTATTGGATAATAAAGATGACAAAATCCAATAGTTGAGCAAGGAGTAGGTGGCTCTTCCAGGTCTGAGAAAGAAGAGGGACACAGGAGGAAGG